>JAQIXS010002475.1:0-22666 GCA_034700785.1 Rossiulus vilnensis
AGTAGGTCGAACAACAGCACCTATGACGTCATTTTTACTATTTTTCCGTGTGTATGATCTATTAATTATAAAAGTAGAAGGTCGAACAACAGCACCTATGACGTCATTTTTACTATTTTCCCATCCTGAGTATGGTTTATTTAATCATAAAAGTAGAACTAAAAAGGCATCGTTACCATGTTGACGTCATTATATGTGGAAACTAATGTCATTATCTCTGGCTATTAGTTGGCAGTTATTATTATTATTATTCGTTGGCAGTGGCTCCGCAGGGTGGCGCTGGCTCGCTTTGTTTAGCCAAGCTAGCAATAATCACGTGGGTGGACTGCGGAAGTGGAACGCTCAGCCCCTGTTAGCGCCGCTACACTGGCGCCCGTTCAGAATGAATGAAATTGTAAATTCGAGATAACGACTTGTCATGAATGAATCGAATTATTTGTAGATTTAGGAGGGGAGATTTTCGACTTTGGCACGTGATACCCAGCGAGTCGCACGACTGACTGGCTAGATGTAATTACAGTAGTTGTCTTAAGGGGCTATCCATAAACAGTTAACAAGTATAATAATCAGGACAGTAGATATCAGTACAAATGTACTGATCATTTAATGCTATAAGAAAAAAATGTGATATCACTAACCACACTGATATCAGTAGTCCCAAAACCACTATAACAATGATATCAGTAGTCCCAAAACCACTATAACAATGATATGAGTAGTCCAAAAACCACTATAACAATGATATCAGTAGTCCCAAAACCACTATAACAATGATATCAGTAGTCCCAAAAACCAGTATATAGCCTAGGCTATATATAGTGATATCAGTATAGAATCATACTGATATTAGTAGAAAAATCACATACTGATGTTTTCTCCAGGGACTTTTTAAGAAGGCCAGAAACGTTTCGTATACCGGTAGTTGAGAATGCTCTCAGATAAATGAAGTACTTTTATGGAAGAGTTCGAGCTCAGCATAATGACTTCCGGTGAAAGTTTCCAAAGTGTACGTTCTAAGGTTTTCAAAATCCAGGTATTACCGTCATTACCATTTCAAAATACATACACACGCATTTGCATACAACAAAAAGAGCAAAACCGTTTCGTGTAGGTGAGAGTGCTGTCAGATAACGGACGTGCTCAGACTCAACATGGACTTCCGGTGTAAATTTCATACGCACAACGGGATTACATTTCTCCATGTGATGAATTACGAGCAGATGCGAGCAAGGGATCAAGTGGACGGTTATGTGGATAAATGGCACAACTTCCCTCTCAGCTCAAACTCTCGAGATCCAACACCACCAAGGGTACGGACCGTACGCAATTTCTCCCAGTGGCTACTATCGCTCTCAGCTCTCAACTGGACACCAAGCATAATGCTCATGTGCTTGTCAAAAACGTTTGCATGCTGGGTCCCGGCCCAGGCCGAACCGGAAGCAGCCATGGGGAAATGGAATCCCCGCTAGTGGGAGGTATTCCTGGTGGAAAGGGGGGCAAGATGGCCGCCAGAATGGCTTTCGGGGGAGTGCGGAAGAGGTCTTTCACCTCCCGAATTGAGATGAGAGACGGGGGCCAGGCGGGATTCAAAATACAAATAAGCTTACACCATAAAAAAAACTAATGGGGGCCATCTTTGGAGTACCAGTTAGTACCTCAACACCCACACGAGCGTGCCCACCGTGTGGCCGTGCTACCCTTTCCACACCTAAATTAGGAACCATATGGGCGATGTTAAACATACTTAACGGGGTGTTGTAACCAACGAACCACAGTGCTCGTTACATCCGCAATTTGATACACTGCATGTTGGGAAATAAACGTAAAAACATCAAGAACAAACAAACATACAAACGATGGCTTGCGCATGGTGTCGACATGTAATTTAAATCAATGAATGAAATTCGGTCTTAGAAGTCATTGGAATTTTGGTCATTCTGTGTACAATGCTGAGAGTAACATTATGTGTAACGTTGATAAATGTCTACAAGATGTTACATAACCTATCCTTATGTTAAATGACCTATTACAATTACCTTCATTTAAGTCACTGGCAGTGACTTTTGTACTTGCAATTCTGCGCAATAATTTTACGAGGGACATTTATGTATTATCTTGACAAATGTTAAAAACATAACCTACCTATGCCTCAGTAAAATGACACGTTGGAAAGTCAGTGAAAGACAACTGAATTGACAGTCAATAAGTGTGCAATATGGATGACAAATTCCGTGCAGTAGTTCTTAAGAGTGACATTGTTATTATGGTGACACATGTTTAGCACATGTCAAATAACACCATATTCTTATTGACACGATCGAAATACGTCCGTTGGAAAGTCAGTGAAAAATCAATGGGTTTTTCATTAAGGCATTAATTTACCACGATGGATGACACATTCCGTGTAGCAGTTCTGAGAGTGACGTTATGTATTTCGTTGTTTTAAGGTTGATATGTTTAAAATCCCCTACTTATGTAAAATAACTTATTACAACGATCGAAATTTAAGTCATTGGAAAGTCAGTGAAATTGATTGCATTGACAGTCAATAAGTACCAGCATGGATGACAAATTCTGTTCAATAGTTCAGAGAGTGATATCGTGTAATTAGTCATGTGAATGCTTTTTAAACATTTCAAAAAACCATTTGAAATCAAATTTGGGGAAACATCATTTGGCTATCACTGAAAAACAGTTGAATTGACATGAAACAATTTAGATAATGTTGCATGGCGGGAATACAATGCTTTTGCATTTATTTACGTAACCTATTTGCCCCAAAATAATTTCAGAATAATAGAAATTTCTTCCTGCAAAACACCATGGAAAAACAAAAAATTCGAGCACTTGCCTCCAAAAATTTGTCACCCAGACCAAAACTTTCCCGTATGAAAACGCATTTCCCAAGAGGCTGCTTTTTCCAAAAATACTTCCTACAGTGAAACATTCCCAACAGAACAAGCAGTTCTTCCAAAACGGCTAAAAACGGCACATTCTGAAGAACGGAAACTGTCCTCCAAATTCCCGGATTTCCACCCAAAATTGAAGCTTAGAATTCTAAACAGAATTTTTTTCATAATTTCCGAAACGAAAATGCGGTGGTGAATCAGTTCGCAAACTGACACGTGCCAAAGCATCAAGGGTGTAGTCAAAACTGGCAGAATTTTGGATGTCCTTGGGCGCCGCTGCCCAGCTGACCACGGTCCAGCAGGCCCGCTGCGTCCCCCGCATTGCTCATCAGCAGCACGTGACTTTAATCCAAGCTAAACATCATTAACCTACTCCAGTAATACATAAATCGTTTGTCACAACAGGGCTTTCCCCTCTCCTCCCTCTGCACGAATTTAGGAACAGGACAGCTGCTGTTATTTATTTAGGTTTTTTTCTGTTCTAAATTTTATTGTCGATTTCCTTTCGTTCCATATCTCCTTTGCCTTCAACATGAGAAATGCAACACCGTAGCATGACGTCAGAAACATGGTTTGCAGAGTAGCACATTACATGCTAGGACCTTGGTGACGTCCCCAGGATTTGCCATTTCCTGTTGCTACCAAATGTGGACTAACCAGACATTGAGAATTCCCATTTTCTGAGTTATTAACATTTGATGTTACCGATCTGCTACAAGATTCCCTGCCAATGTCACAACCTTCCCTCAGTTTTGTGTTCAGTTGCGTAAGATGCATCATAGATGGCGCCACTAAATAAGGCGGCACATTTGATTTTACTGCAAATGTTAAGCTGCATGTAAACTTATCTAGTTTACCTCACATTACGGCTTTGATAGGTTCCTGGAAATGCTGCATAACGAAACATGTTTCCACGTACAAACCTATGTCCCAAATCTCACTCAAAAACGTTAAAAAATGAATGAAATTATTGGCTATAATGCATACATTTAAATTTTATTTCATTTCATACCGATATTTCACTACATACGTGTAGTTCGCAATGGGCATAAAAACCGCTGTTATAGCGAAACGTCACAAACTTAATAGATGGCGTTAATGTTTTTACTTCGGTTTTATGCGTATTTATCTGAAATATTTATCTCGTTTTGCAGGGCTATCTGAGTCGGCTGAAAAGCGGAGGTCTTCAAGTGAAAATCAGCCAGGAGAGCGTGGACAATTTATTCGGAAACATAGAAGACATTTATAGGTTTAACAGGTAGGTGTAATTCCTCCACTTCCTGATTTCGGATGGGGGTAAAATACGCCGAAGCCCATAAAACGAGGCCCGGTGGAGATAACGAGGAGCAGGCAGTGCTGCAAATATTAATTGGGACCCACTTTTAGCGTTTTTGGGGTTTATAGGGTTTTTGGTTTCCAGGTATCCGAACGGAATTTTGAAAACCACTCCCAACGTGTAATTTACGGCATGGGCCGGGAAGACCAGTCAGAAATTTGGACTTGTTTTCACAGTTTACCAAACAACTGCTTATAAAAAGATTTCGCAAATATTCCGGCCAATTTTCAATGAAAAAAATAAAGGATAAATTTTTATCTAATTATCAATTTTTATTCACTACTGTGGTGATTTTTTTTAACATCCTGAAAATAATTCTAAAATTCCCAACTATTTTTCTGAAAAAAATGTTCAAAATTTAAATACATATTGGCTCATTTTTCTAAATATGAGAAATAAATATAGGAAGTACAGGATTTTCCCCCCAAAAATATTGGATAAATTATTATTTAATCTATTTTAAATTTCATTCACTGCCACGGTGATTATTTTAACATTTTTCAAAACAATTCTAAAATTAAAATTCCCAACTATTTTTCAGATAAAAATGTCTAAAATTGATATGCATTTTGGCTCATATTTTTCTAAGAAATGGCTGAGGAATATGAAGTAATGGAACGCCTTGGGCACAAACAAATTTTGGAATAAATTCTGTATACATTTGGATATCTAAATCACGCCTTGGTGAACAATTTCGAAAACTAATTATAAATCATGGATTTTGCCGAATTATTCGCCAAAGAAAAGTACTGAGGAATATACTGGTTTTTTAAAACCGTAATTATCAACCCAATATTAGGGGTCAAATTCCCGTGCGAAATTTACTTAGAAATATTATGAAATAAAGGAAACAAATGATACCTACAATTTGTCAAAATCTAACAAAACGTAAATAAGGACATCATAAAATGATTAAAATATAGGAAATACAGGAAAATATAAGATAATTAAACAAAAAATAGAAAACATCGGATTTATAGGTGTCTGGAATGCCTGCGAAAGTGAAAATGCAAAATCTGCACCAGATATTAATTTTCTTAAACATGATTTACAGTGTTGTTTTCGGAGAGTGGGCTTTGCAATAATTCAAATGAAATTGAAAAAAATTAAGTTGTCGTTATTTCTCTCATGAGCTCTTCAAAAATGTTTTTTTCGGAATTCTATTTAGGTGAAAAAAATTGGCATGAGAACGTCAAGATTGTTATTTTCAAAAATTAAAGCGGATTGACATTGGTTTTTCTCACGAGCTCACAATAAATCGTCATTTACGGAATTCAATTTAGGTCATTGCAGTTTGCGAAATAATAGCAAAAAGTGAAAAACTGAGCCAATTAAATATATTTTTTTTAAAAAATGGATAAAAAGATGATGGCTTGATTTATATATTCCTCCAGTTTTTGGACCACGCTTACAAATATATTAATTCCGCATAAAAAGATACCAAACAATTGCAATAAAATCACAGCTGGACGTCAAATAGATCTACGAATAACCTTAAAACCAGTTTCATAAAAACCTGATGGAGGCCTGATCTGTCAACATGAGATTTCTAGAACTATTCGTTTGCATTTAAAGTTCGCAAATTTTCGATTTAGTGCATTTAGCGAGTTTATTCCAATTCTGCAGGATCCGCGCTAAAATTTACAAAATCATTTCCCGGACTTTCACTGACCAACCCGGGCAAATTTTTCTGGCACTTCATAAACAAATTCTATAGCAATAAAATCAAAGAAAATATTAAAAACTATCAATTTCTGCAGCTCAAGTGATTTCTGGGCAGTTGCACTTACATCCGTAAAGATAAACAAAACTTAACACCAATAATTTCTTAATAAAATAAAGTAGCTGTCAGTGGAAGTTCCACTCAAAATTCAGCGCATATTAATGAGGAATTTCCTTGACTTGAACAGTTTTTCGAGCAATAACGGAATTCACCTGATTTTCACACAAAATTTTTCTCTTCCCTGACTTTCCCTGACTCCCTTAGTTTTCAGGTTCGCAAGGAACCTGTTCTATACAAAAATAACCTATGCATGCTTGTATTATGACAGTTACAACCTGAGGTGTTAGTTGTTAAAGCATCGCTGAAATTCAGATTGCATTCATAAATTTACTTAAGACCATTTCCACGATTTTAAAAAGTTCTAAAAATTCCACGTGTTTAGGAAACAGCCATTTCCGTGTTTCCATTTATGGGGTGTTTCTTATTTCCAGTAAATTCAGTCAATTTTTAATTTTAAGTCCATTCAAATTTCCATTTGAGCATTAGCATAATTGTGTTTCTTTATTCTACTCTTGTGTGGATATGGATTTCAGATCACATCCTCACCAGGTTTAATTATTGAAAGTTTTCGTACAGAAGTCTGTCGTCATTGTTGCATTTGGAAGGCTGGCGGGGTTCATGTCAGGAATCCCAACAAGTTCATACTCTTGGCGCCTGTATTTATTTACTTGTCCATCACAGGACATGTTTGCTTCTGCACTAAACAATTCAATAAAGAACCCGTTCGACGCCGTACATTCCAGTTCTGACACACATTTCCAAAAGGGTGCTTGGCAGGTCAAGCATACGCTGTCCTTGCGCATCACCACGGTGCAGAAAGCTTCTGGTTTTAGGCCAAAAACGTCGATTTTGGATGGGGTAAGAGCTGCACCAAGCCCCAAAATGGCAACTGCTAGGCCACCATCAGCGGTTCGCCATTTTGAAATCAAGGTTCCTGAAAACGAGGTCGTGTTATCGGGTACCACTGCCATCCAGATCAGTGCCAAAAGCTGCCCCCTTCTGCATGAAACAGTTTGCGGTCGTCATTACCGAAACTACCATCATTAAATCTTAATTGCCAATGATTCAAAGTGAAATTGGAAGATATCAAGGTTTTCGACCGACGGTGCTGCCACCTGGAGCGGCGTCCAATGAAAACGCTGAATACTAAAACGCCTCTGACAAAAGACGCCGAATGCGAGGGAAGGGAACGTTTGGCCGTAAAATAGAGAAATCGGCATGAATCGAAATTTGTGAAAATTAATATCAGTTAAAGGAAAGCATCAATACATTTTTAAAAAATAAAACGAATGCATAGATTTGAATTTTCTAGTCTATTTCATGCAATTTTTTTTGCAAGTGCTTTTAGAAATATTATTAAATGAACTACGTAGTAAAATTTTTTTTAAATACAAAATTTCTTTACAAAAACTGGATCTTGGTGTATTTAAATGTATACTATTTTTCATTTTCGGCGTTCAATCCTCCGCACTCTTGCAAATTTCCTTTCAAGAGTTTTAAGAAATATTAAAGGAACGACGTAGACGAAATTTCTTAAAAATACTAATTTCACAAAACCCAATCCAACGAACGCCATATAAAGGCGAAATTTTGACAAAAACTGGATCCTGGTGTGTTTACATATTTTTTCAATTTCGGCGTTTTCACCTGGAACACGTGTCACGTCCGCTAAGAACGTCCCTCACAGGTCACAACCCTGAAAAATCCAACCATTGTGAATTTTAACTAATTCTACATACATTTACTGGCATTAACATTCCCTCCATCTTTCATTCGGTGCGGAGAATGAGACTCGGTTCAAAACATGCTAATTTGTCATGGTCACGAACCAAACAGCGAACAGACAATAACAAAACATGGCCAGAATTCCAGAACGAACCAGAAGCACAGTATGCTTCAACCTGTGGGTCCAACATAGTTGGTCATCCACTGTGGTGCATCGCATTTCATGCCTAATGAAAATGTACAGTTTATTTATAAAATAATTAAATAAACATGGAAAAAAGCCATTATGCGACCTCCGAAAACGAGGTTTCCCTGGCTATGAGACCTCCACAGATGGAATTCCAAGTTTATTTATTTTCGTTTTAATAAACGAAACATTTTCAAAATTAATTGTAAGCCCCTAAAGGGCGCTTTACACTATCATGCCATACTGCACGATATGGACTCATAACATATATGTCAGGGTGCAGGGTTTCGATGGCTCTATAATGACGTGTCTTTCTGTTATTGATCTGATGGACGTCATCCCGTTCCATAAATAAGTCGTTTTTTCTATTTAAACGCCTTTTTAGTCGCTAACGAGCTGATTTCTTAGTCACTTTTGTGAAATTAAACCCCCTGGTAAAAGCAATGTCCGCATATGACGTCATTTTTAATCACTGAAAGGTCGAGAGACTAAAATAGACGTCATTTTAGGTGTGAGTGTGACATGATTTGAAATGGCGATCAATCCAAGAAAACGTAAATATGACTATATTTAGGTATTTTTAGTGGACGACATGTAATCATCCGTTCATTGCTTTAAAACATGTCCCGTTTTAAAACATCACCAAACGGCGTCGATATCCAGTTCATTTCAACGAAAATACGTCATTTTTTGAAAAATAATTTTGTGTCTAGAGTTGAACGACATTCAGACCCAACACAATAAATTCTGACGTCATGGCAAGCGCAAAGTTGAAGCTGTTTAGTTATTAATTATATCTGACGTCATACCACGTGAAAAAGTTTAATTTTTCACTGCACGATACACCGAAACGTGACGTTATCTGGATGTGAAAGTTACGTCATTTAGAAAGGAAAAAGCTCATCAACGAAATAGCTTCAGTCAGCGAGGATATACCATGCAGTAGGGGGTGTAAATCCCAGTCCAAACACCCTATCCAGGAGTTCCCTGATGTCCTGTAACCCTGTTAGCATAAATATGCCTTGAAACCGCGCAGCCCAGTAGTTTAGTCGCGTGGGCACTAGGTGGCGCCACCGTAGGCAGCACGTTAAGGCGCAAGCGAGCAAATCAGTGATACCTGATCTGGTTAAGGCATTGAAACCCATGCGGATCTAAGTAAAGAAACAATACCTGTCCAGGTTTCGTTCATCGTCACACGTCACGCTCAGCTGGTACAAAAAATCACTTTCCATGACAGAAAACCATTAAAAACTAACAAGTTCAGCCTTGGCTCTGACGTTCGACTTGAGGGGAAGTTCCCCAAACTCGACAAATCCAATCGATATTCGCAAGCACGAACCAGGACATGTCAAGTCAGGCCAGCACTCGGGTCGAGCCCGCTAATTGCGTGTCTGCGCGGAGTCTAAGCAGACCAGGATCTCAATCCGTGTTCCTTTTTTTTGTTTTTTTTCAGGGGTTTCCTCCAGGAGCTGGAGCGCTGCTCGCTCAACCCGGTGTCGGTTGCACAGACGTTCGTTAAGCATAACGAGGGCTTCGCCATCTACACCCAGTACTGCACCAATTATCCCAGGTTTGTCACTCAATTCCCATCGCCACGTCCGGGTTCAAGGGTGAGGCGCGCGACGGCCAATTAACCCTGGCCGCGAGATGCACGCCGGGAAAATGCGGATCGAGTTACCCCCCAAATTAGGCAGCTCTGATTTAATTAACCCCTGTCACCCCAGGCTGCAGCCGCGATAAGCTGATCACCAAATTGGATATCACGTGCCTCGACAGGGGTCGTCCATAAGAGACGTCCAAGGTTGTAGGGGTTGTGTCATACACCCTTTTGGTAGTCTGAAAAGCCTGGGACTCTGAATAATAATTCTAATTTCATAAACTTAATCACGTCAATGAAAGCGAGTTGTTTGATATTTTACATTTCCAGTCTTATAAATTATTTGTTTAATCGTGGGGGTTAATGAAAATAAAACTTTTTTTCCAATCTAAGTTCACGGACGGTCGGACCCCACGCGAAATATGAACTCTAGGTTAAGAACCCCTGAATTTGGCTAACTGTTTGGGATAGTAGTTTGACATTACCCGAGTACTGTGAAATACATTTTTATATACTGCCCATAATTACAAAATACAGATGTAATGTTGTATTACTTAGTGTCATGAAGATGTGACACGTTTCATTTACAAGAATGTATAATCATCCTTAGACGCTAAATAATAAAATTGCATACTTTTTGGTCTGTTTTCAAATACAAAATACATGTCCTTGAAATACTAGTATTTTTGTCACATTTAATTCGATTACCTTTGTCTATAAAAAAACCGTACAGCAGTTAAACAACACCACGTGACTTAAAATTATAGATCAAAACTCGCTCCTACCTTCTTTAATTGCAATCCCTTTAGAATGATTTGGATTTTCAAAATGTCCAAACCAAATCCATCACACGCGGCTCTGGCACATAAAACACAAAATAATCCAAAGGTAAAACAAACGTGCATGCTTGTTTAGTTCAGAAACCATCAATAAATTAACTTTCAAAATGAAGAGCGTATATCATCCATGTGTGATATCACGTGACTTACTTCATTCCAGGTGACCAATTAAAAAATGAAATCCAAAGTCCTAAATTACCACCCATGATTGCTTAATGAGCCATGAAAGACTGACAACGTTTTATGCAAAATCTTGAGAATTTTCTCAATTTCGTACATGTGTTTCGATTGAAGAACTTTGATCTTTTTCATCACGGAAAACCCTGCCAAGAATGCGGGCTTCCGGTGCCAACCCCGGGCCTGTTAACCCTTTGTGGTTATGCAAATGTAGCGGAAGCCAGACATGCCACATTGATATCCGCCCAAAACAATTGCTTGTTTTCGAAATTAAAAAAAGGTAGTTTTACCTAATTTTCGCAGTATTTTTACATCACAATGCCAAAAATGGGCCTTAAAATGAGTCCAAAAAGCAGGACCAAGCATTAGATCCAATTGGGTACGATTTTTTGGTTCACCCCAAAAATAGCACAGTGCTATTCCACACAGGTGCAGTTTTCCACCTCGTTGAATGCTATCCCCTGTCAACTGGAAACGCGAGCGGGCCAATAAATTTATCAAATTTTGATATTAATCTCGCATTAAGTTTCGCCAGGAACCACACGATTGCCCTCGAGTTACTCTCAGCAATCAGTTTTTTCTTTGGGGAAAAAAAATGGCCGCCCCGACCTTGTCAGAATGCGCGAGGCTTAATAAATTGGCCGGTTTTATTATTGGCATTCATTAGCATTTTTTTAAAAACTGCTATCAGTCAAAGTAGTTACGAACTGCATTAAATTATTAATTGGAGGTTTCTTTAATCGAAATTTCCCTTATACCGTTACGGCTTTAAGCAGCGCCATCTGTGGCGCGTTCCGTGTAACTGGGATTTTCCCTACTGGGTGTCTACCGGGCAGAAAGTCCTGGAATCACACTGAATTTTTATTTTGACCCCGGAAATCCCGGCATTATTATAAAAACGACCCAAAAGGACGCCCACCATGCAAGAAAGTACACGTTTTTGCTTCAAATACTTGTATTTTCTAAATTGATTTTGTGTGTAGAATTGGTTGTCCACAGGGGCCTGATTTAGACCACGTTTTTATTTATAAAAAAAATGACATAAATTTGAATAAAACAAAAAAATCAAAACGTTATGCAACGAGTGAAAACGGATCATCCTCCCAATGAAACCTCCGAAGATGGGAAAAATCCTTTATAGTGCTGGAATTTCGAAATTACGGTTTATAGACATCCTCTTATAGGGCGTAGCAATGCATTAGGGCAATACTGCATAATCATTAGGACATAAAAATGTTTAGCAACTAAAAACAAGTCATTTATGTCTGAGGGAAAAGGAATACAAGTCCTGGAATTTTGAAATTATGGTTAAGTAGATACCCTACCATGCATTGGATATTTGGAACGTATCTTTTGTCAAGGTGGCGAATAAGGTCAGAACGTGCTCCAACAATGACAAACCGGTCTGCTTCGTTATTAACCGCATATTAATTCCAGAAAAAAAATTCACAAATAAGCCAACGCTCTTATCAAATTAACCCCTTAGGACTTAATTTATTTCGAAGCATTATACAGCGGCGGCCATTTTCCAAGATGGCCGCCGGGGCGCGTTCACTTGCCCCTGTCGGTAACAACCCGAGGCCCAATAAATCGCTCAGCTTTCCCATTAATTGCAAATCCATTTCATCGACAAAAAGTCCATCCAAGAATGGGATAAAAAAATAATAATAACAAAATGCAGGAAATTGGTAGCATGACAAGGCCCATGAAAAACTTTGAAAAATGTTGCAAATCCCAAACCAGATTCAGGAGCTGCTTAAAATTAATGAGCAGGCGTCAAGGCGCCTTCAAAACGAGTACCTAGCGATTGTCTTTTTTCCTAAATCGCGATAAAAATACAGTCTCCTTGAGAAACCTAAAAATACGGCTCTGTACAACTTCCTAGTTTCGAAAAAAAAACTGAAGAAAGATACAAAAATAAGCACTCTAAAGAGCGCACTGCACTTTATAAGACATGCAATACTGACGCACGCGAGGGGCGGAAGGTCTTTATTGTCGTCATTAATTCACTCATTTTGGCATTTTGCCTTCTAGGACAGTCTCCGTTTTAACAGACCTGATGAGGAGGGAAGAGACCGCCGAAGTGTTCAAGGTAATATTCCCCGTTCTAAAAGCACATTACTTGCATGCCTGGTTCCGTTAAGAAACGAACATTTCATGTCTGATTGCAAGGGGGAACAACATCAATATTGCTTCATGTTCTGTTCCTTGTTCCAGAGAAAAACTTCCATTTCCTAGTCCTAGAGGAAACTATCTTACTTCCAAACCCCATAGTTCCAAACGACAATTCCATCTTCATAGTTTAGAGGCAATAATCTTGCTTGCCAAGCTTTGCTTTGCACTCATCTTCAGTGTTTCCAGTTCTAGAAAGCAAGGGCCATTGTTTTCACCAGTTTGAAAACTTGCAGAATTAGCACAATTTTCAAACGTACAAGGTAATGTCACTTTTCGTTTGGAAATGCAATGCCACTGAGATTTTGCAAAAGTGCAAGGTAATGTATGTAGCCTTGCACATTTTCAAAAGGAAAATTGACATTACCTTGCATTTTGCAAAAGACATCTGACATTACCTTGCATTTTGCCAAAACTTCAGTGACATTACAGTTAAAAAAAAACATTACATTGCATGTTTCCTGGAATAAAGTGACCATTGCCTTACACTTTTCCAAAAAATCAATAAATCAATAAATAAAAAATTGACACTACCTCGCACTTTTCCAAAAGCAAATCGACATCAATTTACCATTTCTCAAATGTACAATGACTTCGCCTTGCATTCATTCATAAGAAACGTCTCATTACCTTGTAACGTTTCCAACAGAAAAGAGACATTACCTTGCACTATTGCAAAAGAAAATGATATTACCTAATGTCACATTGCACTTTACGAACAAAAGTGATACTGTCTTGCACTTTTGCAAAAAAAATTGCCATTACATTAGGCGTTTCCGAAAGTAACATTACATAGCACTTTTTCAAAGCAAAGTGACATTGCCTTGCACCGTTCCAAAAGACAATGATACAGTGTATTACCTAATATCACATTGCACCGTTCCAAAAGACAATGATACAGTGTATTACCTAATATCACATTGCACCGTTCCAAAAGAAAATGATACAGTGTATTACCTAATGTCACATTGCACCGTTCCAAAAGAAAATGATAGTCTATTACCTAATGTCACATTGCACTTTTTCAAAGGTACAAAAAGGTACACTGTACCTTGCATTTATCCAAAAAGAAAATTGACATCGTCTTGCACATTTTCAGAAGAAAAATGGCATTACCTTGCACTTTTCCAGAAAAACCCAATCATTACATTACATTGCATGTTTCCTAATGTGAAGTGACATTGCCTTACACTTTTCCAAAAAAAAAACAACACTTAAATTTACACTACCTTGCACTTCAAAAAAAGAAAAATCGACATTAATTTGCCCTTTTCCAAAAGCACAATGACGTTGCCTTGCATTTATCCAAAAGAAATTTCATTACCTTGTCAAGTTTTCAACATAAAAGTGACATTACCATGAACTATTGCAAACGAAAATGATTTTACCATATTGCACTTTTCCAAATAAACAAAAACTGACACTGCCTTGCACTTTTCCAAAGGTACAAACAGGTACCTTGCATTTTATCCGAAAGAAAATTGACATCGCCTTGCACATTTTCAAAAGAAAAATGACATTACCTTGCACTTTTACAAAAGAAGAGTGGTTTGACCAAATGTTGCATTGCACTTTCCCAAACGTAAAGTGATTTGCCTATGCACATTTTGAAAATAAATATGCCATTACTTGCATATTTCCATGAGAATGTGGAACCACATTCCCCATTTCCAGTTACAGAAGTACTTATACTAAAACACACTACCAGATAATTCACTGTGATGCCGTTCTCATAGGATACTCTAGGATACTTTGCACATACCAATTTCTGCAATCCAGAGGATTACTAACCGTTTCCAGAACTGATTAACCCGTTCCCAAACACGAACCGAATCAATCAGCTACGCACGGGTGCCAATGACCCAGACAGACCTTGGAACCATTCACCGATATTCTAAATTAAATATGACTCTCACGCACCTACCATTGCGGGTTTTCAAACCCGTTGGGTTGCCCTTTTATAGCCTTCACGGCCTATAAAGGTGTCGCCCGGCGGCTGAATTTGGCAATAAGAGCTGAAGACGTATTTTGAAAAGAGCCTTTAGGGATTTTATGATGTCTAAAGTGCCCTCGAAGGTGATGTGGTTTTCGCCTTCATGTAAGATTTCTGGATGGCATTAATAATATATGCTGCAAATAATAAATATGTAAAATTCATTCACCAATAACCATTTGGGGTCAGTGACACTAATTGCACGCGCAGAAAGGCGTTATCAAATACCCTCGACCTTGGAGAAGGTCGTGAAATCAAAGAAGGGATATGCAGAACTCTGGAGGCTTTCTTCTGTCTCAGAAATCTATAAGATCTAGCAATATTTTATGGCATTTCAAAAGCATCACAGTTACACATTGCTAAACGTTTCCCGACTTCATCAAGCCCAACTTTTCTGAACTCAATTTCAGTTCCTGTTTGACCGAATTCCAAAGTCTTGAAGGGTTTCTCGAATCCTATGGTTGCTGAGAACCAAATTGCATATTTTCTGCATGAGCTTTAGCGAAGTTCTCAAATCTATGAAGGTTTATTGGTATCAACATAGCAGTTTGAAGTTTACCATCTTGGAGAATTTCATGAGATCAAAGAAGAAAAACTCAAAACTCTGGAGAAATTGCTAACCCAAAGAGAAACCCAAAGAGGTCTTGTCTTTCTGAGAACATCAGATCTTGCAATAATTATGCAATTCCAAAAGCATCACAGCCACGCATTGATAAAATGTTTTTGACTTTATCAAAGCCAACCTTTTCTGAGATCAATTCAATCTGTGAATTGCATGGGCTCTGGGAAAGTTCTGCAATCTCCGAGGGTTTCTTGGAAATGACAATATAATTCGAAATTTGCCACCAGGGAAATAATCTGGACGGGTCTAAAACTTAGCCAGAGATATTATAATATGTCAAAATGAATTGAACTGTTATTTCTTCCCTCTAGGAACGGCAGTCCGCCCTCAGTCACATGTTGCCTCTGGGTTCCTACCTCCTGAAACCTGTTCAAAGGATACTAAAATACCACCTTCTGCTGCAGGTAACTACCAGGGCTTCTCCCAAAAGCTTTATGAACTTGGCACCACCCTTGCAAATTGGTAGCAATACTAAGACATAATCTTTCACTCCTCCAGAGCATGGTCAAGCACTATGACAAGGAGAAAGCCGGTTACGAGGACGTGGTCAACGCCTTGGCGACCATGACAGGAATCGCCCATCACATCAACAACATGAAGCGGAAGCACGAGCACGCGATTAGGGTGCAAGAGATCCAGAGCTTGTTGTATGGATGGGAGGTGAGATGGATTGCATGATCCCAACAACCTCTTTGGAACTTGTCTGAAAAGAAAGTGTTTGACGTTTTGGTAACTAGACATAAAGACATGAGAAATTAAGGATCAACTCTTTCCAGACTTCAAAAAGAGGACTTCTGGCGAATGTTCAATTTTCATGTTCTGAGAAAAATTACAGAAAAAATTAACAGACTTTTCTCAACCCAGGGCGAGGACCTCACCACGTACGGGGAGCTCATCGCGGAGGGCACTTTCCGAGTGTACGGGGCCAAAGCCGTGCGGCACGTCTTCCTTTTCGACAAGATGCTTCTGGTCGCCAAAAAGAAGGAAGACAGCAGCCTGAGCTACAAGACGCACATCATGGTAATATTTCTTGCTATTTTTCTGAAAACACGTTATGCCGGAGATGCAATGGCCACCACAACATAATACCTCTCGTCTTTCTTTTCAGTGCTCAAATTTGATGCTGATCGAGAGCATTTCAGGCGAGCCTCTGTGTTTCCACGTCATCCCGTTTGACAACCCAAGAGTGCAGTACACACTCCAAGTAAGTACCTTACAAGTCTCGTTCTGCTCTTCAGGCAATCGCTTCTGCGTGTAACCCCGTAACCGCCAGCTTGAAGTTTACCTACATTCAGGTCCTCCAATTCCAAACGAAATTGCCTATTGGAATCTTCCAGAAAGTTCTATGGTTAATCTCAAGTTCCTGGTCACTTTGGATTTTCATAAGTTTGCTACCTCTTTGATCACTCCAAGTCCACTGCATTCTTTAGAACATTATGACGTCTTACTTTCCATGGATCCGTCCATGTCCTCTTGGCATCCATGTAGCAATTCAAATAAATGGCCTCAATGAATCCTTCCCAGAACAAGACCTCTCGAGTCTCGGCATTCATAGTACTTTTGAAGTTCATGGCCTCCATGGATCGTCCTCTTGAGTCTCAGCAGACATGAAACCATTCACGTTCATGGCCTCCATAATTATTTCCAAATGCATATCATCTTGAGTCTCCGTGGCATCCATAGAACCTTTTAAGTTCATGGCCTCCATGGATGTTTCCAAATGCGTACCTTATTGAGTCTCCATGGATCCTTCCAAGCACATGATTTCTTCCCCAGTCTTTGCATCCAAGGAACCTTCCAAGTTCATGGCGTCCATGGATGCCATGACCACGCATGTTCTTTCAGCATCCATAAACCTGTGAGTTTCAAGTTCATGGCCTCTTGGCCTCCTCCCAAGATCCCTGAACAGTTCATCGCATCAGTGGGTTCCGTCACGGTTCAACCAACTCAAACCTGGCAGACCATTGGGATATTTCCAAACCGGTCAAACATTGGTCGAAAGTTGGATTTCGGCAGCGTCGCCTTTGGCCGGCAGTCTTCAAGGTGCCAAAGACATGCTCGCGTGCTCCAACCGGGGCCATTTCTCCAGGAGTATCGCTTTCCTGGCGCCTCTGCAGGGCGCCCTGAGGGGAGCCAGGCGGCAGACAGTAGTTATGCGAAGCTCGTGCTCGAGCAAGATGGCTTTTTTGCCCGCATATTCGAAATTTTATCTCGGTCCGACCCGTTCGAACCTGATCCCGAAATCACTTCTGGTTGCCCAGTGAGCAAATATTTGCTGGCTTTCTGTGCCTCGAAACAACAAACCTTCAGGAAATTAACTCGGTGGATGCCGAAGATAAGATTGCTGTCTGACACTTTTTTCTTCTTGTTTCGGATAAAGGTCAAATACCTGCGGACCGGAGGTCACTCACCGGCGGGCGAACTGATAAGATGCCTTTTCGAAATAATTGGCCTAATCACGACAAATTGCGCCCTGCAGGGCGATTGCAATTTGTGGGCAGGGTGTCTACGGGTAGGGAAAGTCATGGAATGAAATTCAAAGAAATTCCACTGTAACGTACCGATTTGCAGCTGCTTGTTAATTACCGCTATCCTGTCCTTTTATGCCATCTAAGGAACCAAAGAGAAAGTCAGGGAAAAGTCATTCCATGAACTTCAGGTCATGGAAATAACTGGAAAAGTAATGATATTTACTTTAGGGTCAGAGATTTTTTTTCATTTCATCGATTCACTGCGTATTTTAGCATACCAGCTGCCAAAGTCACATCAGCTGCTTGTTAATTACCAATATCATGTCATTTAATGCCATCTAATGGAGACACAAAGGGAAAGTCATGGACCTGAATTTCAGTTCTTGAGGGTCAAGGAATTTCCCTTTAATGTACCGATGTTTAGTTAGTTATTTGTTAGTTACCATAATCATCACTCTGGTGGGATGACAGTTTTTTACTAACTTTAAGCTCTTTTCAAATGTTGTTTCCAAATGCCTTGATGAAGCCAAAACTTCTAAAAAAATTTAAAAATGTGTTAAAAACTCCGTGTTTGTGACTGGAATGGACTTTTTGAAGGCATGGACATTTTTACACGTCATGGATAAGTCATGGAATTTAAAGCACCAAAATCAGTACACACCCTGGTGAGGGTCCTCCTGCCAGTGGTGCCTGATGCCCAATGGGTCGTCGGGTGGCGCTCTCAGATGGCAAACCTCCACCCTCGTGGTCGTTGGGGAACCTGCCGAGAGCTAAGCGGGTAATTTACAGCCGAAAAACCTGCTCCTCGCCCCCTTTCACACCTGAGGGAGCCGATTACTGGGTTAGTGAATCTCGCGGGCCAGGAATTTCAGCGTTATCCTCTGCATCTAAATCACCCTGGTGACAGGGTGATATGGGGCAAAATGGCAATGACTTATTTTTGGGCGAATCTCGACAAAAGTGGAACGCCTATCACCCACCACCACTCGCGAGAGACGTTCACGATTGCATGATCTTTGACCTGATAGTTGGTGTCGTACTAGACCCGAGGTGGACAACCCTGTCACCAATTGCCACAATGGGCGAATCGGTTAGAAAGTGTGGTGAATTTGAGTATCAGCTCCCACCAGGGCCCATGACCCCATGGGAGTGGGATGAAGCAGAACCTGGACCTATCTGGCGTAGAGATAGCAGTAAAAATGTAGTGATATCACTAAAATATACTGATATCAGTAGTCCAAAAAACTAATCTATATAGTGATATCAGTATAGGAACAGTGATATTACTAATGTCATAGTTATTTCAGCCTGGAATTAGTGGTATCAGTATAGACATATAGTGATATCAGTAAAGTTAGTGATTTCAGTATAGAATCATAGTGATATCATTATAAAAACTTTGATATCACTAAATTTCTAGTGATTACCAGGGCTGGAAGCCAAGGAGGGGAGCCAGAAACTTCCTAGGTCTCAGAACACGGAACCCTGGACTTGGTAAACCCGGAAGGGTCAGGGAAACCGGAAATACATTGTAAAATCAGAGAATATCGATTTATTCTGAAAACGCCAGGGAGATTCAACATATCAATATCACATTTACTTTAACATAGCATAAGTATCTACTGGCAGAAGAAGTCATGAAGTAAAATTCAGGTCATGGAAAAGTCATGATATTGACATTAAGTCCATGAAACTGTCCCTGATTCGCTGGGCATTCAAATTCACTTCAATGAAGTTTTCCTTTAATGTGCCGATTTTCAGCAGTTGGTTTATTAATGTGCCAAGTTTCTGTCCTTTGATGCCATCTAAGTAGAGCATATAATGTGATGTCACACTTTGTAATCAAACGACGATAATTTTAATGGGTTTAAACTGCGTAGTATTAATGGGTTTGAAAATTTTAAACGGCTTGGAAAAGTTACGGAAGAGTTAGTAAAAACCGAAGTCAAGACATCGCGCAGTCAGTCCTGCTTCTTAAAAATTATATAGCATTCCATGCATTTACTTGTGCCATATTTTTGCATTTTTAGTGGTCAGAGGAATTTGTTCAAGAAAAAAAATGTCAGGGAAATTCAACATTTTAATTCTTGGGAGAACTCATGCCTAGGGCTTTCAGAGACGTCTAAGAATCGATATTCCAAGAATTAGTGGAATTACAATATTAATAAATAGCTGCCAGCTTCATTCTTACACATTGAGTGAAAATCTTCGAAAATCTAGCATTATTTTGTCTATGGTCAGTTATTACTTTTCTCTACCCATTTAGGCTCGAAATCTTGAGCAAAAGCGAGAGTGGACGTTGCAGCTGAAGCGAGTGATCCTGGAGAACTACAACGTGGACATTCCATCCCACGCTCGAGAACTAGTCATGCAGCTCGGCCAGAACAGGCCAGAAGGCAAGTGGAAAGCCAAGCACAGGACCTCTGTGCATAATTAAGCATTGGCTAATTATACCTCTCACCTCCTGAAATTCGAGATTCTTATAATAAATCCCCGTTTCTTGGGCACAGATGAGGTCCTGGCCGAACGCGGCAGCGCCTCCAAAAAGCAGCACTCGGCGCCAGAGTACCTGGAGAGGCGGAAGCAAGAAAAAGAAAAACGACTGATGGGTATGCAAATTTCTGATTTTACCCCTTCCAAAGCTATGGGAGGTGGCCCAGGCAACCTCTTGTGGGTCAAGCATCAAACATCAATCATGGCGATGTCTTCGTGACTGCCGTAATTGGAATTTCAGAGAACATGTTAACATTACCTGAAGCAGAAGACACATTGGAAGATTCCTGTAAAGGCTGAGAGCTGTTTTGCCCAACTTCAAATGCCGAGAAAATTTAATTATATTCTAATTATAAAAAAATAACTTGTAACATGTATGAATGGCAAGTGTCAGTAAGATCCTTGGAGATCCCTGGAATGCAGCTTGAAACGAAAAAGGCAAAAAACCCAGTAAAATTACCTAAAAAAAAGGTGGCATGTTTTGGGAAAATATGCTAGCATCAGCAAATTTTAGCAATGAATTATAGTTGACTCAGTTTGGGGTAACTCTGCCCTACTTAGCTCCAGATTTAACAAAAAGTAAGGACTTTTTCCCACAGATGTGTTCAACGCAGATAAGTTCTAGCAAATGCTCTAATCGACAAGATTGTGATAGTGTTGAGTAAAACGAGGTACAGCTTGGTGAAAAATTCGGAAAAGCGAGCCAAACTATTTGTGGAAATTATGGTTAACTTTAGGAAAATAGAAGAAACATTTCAGAATACTAGTCAATTCAGCAGCTGCGCTGAACAGAACAGATAGAAATCTTGAAGGAAGCTTAGTTTTCGAACTCTGAAAAAAATTGTAGTAAGAACAGCACGCTAAATTTGCAAAAATTCGTTGAGCCCTCATGTCATTAGTTATTTCGAAATTTCCAAAAAAATTAACTGTTTGTTATTTTGATTCGCAGATAACGTCAACCGAGCTCTCCGCATTCGCCCAGGTAAGAGATCAGATACCTTGAGGATATTTTTGAACATTCTGACCAATTTTGTCGAATGCTATAGTCCTAATTTTTTTCTAGGTTCCAAGAAAAGAACCGTGTCGAGTCCTTCAAGTCCGTTGGTAAGTACTTCGCCTGGGAACGCTAATTTAATGAAGGAAATCTTTAAATGAAACTACCGAGGTGCTAGAACCTTACATTCAAACCAATTTATGGAAGTCCGAGCAATCCGTTTGTATACATACCATTGGTTGGTTTTTTTTGCATGCCATCGGACTTCGGAATTTTATAAGGACAGCTCTAAGCTAACAAAAATTCAGTAATAGAGCAGTACTATAGTCGTATTAACTCAAGAATGCACCGGGAATTCCTATGGACCAATAGAGAGAAAAGGTCTCTTGTGCAGTTAATCATTCCTATCCAATGACTCATTCTACGGTAGTGGGCATTGGTGTGACTTTCTTTATGTGGGAAGCCATTGTCCAAGGCCCAGTCAAATCTTGTTTTAATCCGAGTATAGACAGATACTTCATAAAAATACAACGTACAAACACTATAACTCGTAATAAACATTTCTGTACATAACCTTAAGAGTTAAAGCTCTTAGTGTTTTTATCTTAGTGCCGTCTGTCTGTCTATACAAATAACTTCATGAACGAAAATTATGTTTCACTCTCCTCACGAGGTACGAAACATGTTGCACCACGAGCGTCTACAACATCTAATCTGCTTCCATTACAGCCTCCATCCGACATCTGTGGTGACCGCGAGCGCAGTCCGAGCTGTGACCGGAAGTCGGACAAGGGCATGCAGCGCAAGATGAGCGCCTCTAGTCTCCCAGCAAGTCACAAGGTAGGTCTGCATTGATTACGCGTGTCTAACTTCACTTGAGCTTTCCCCTCCTAATGCTCCTCTTTGTCTTAGGTTAAGAAGTTGCGAGGTTGGAGGCGCAAGTCCGAGCCCTGCGACCTGCTGTCCAGCCAGGAGTCGCTGAGCCGCGACGCCAGTTTCGAGCGTTCACCCGCAAAGAAGGGCTCGTGCCCCGGCACCCCCGCCCCACTCACCAGGAGCTGCAGCCAGGCCAGCGACACCAGCATCGACGACGCCAGGCGGCTGGCCGAAGCGGTCAAGGAGGAGACGACTGATACCGAGAACGAGGACAGGTTGAAAGACAGTGGCCACTACAACGGCGACAGCAGCCGCCGAGAGAGCCAGGAGCTGTCCGACGAGTACGTGACGTTCTTCTTCGCCCAGCAGCATTTGCGGACTGCCGGGCGGCAAAATGGAGACACCCACATTTACGACGTTCCGTGCGTCCACCACAGTGCCAAAGGGGGTGGCGTTGCCGCTGCCCCCATCCAAGTGCCGCGCTACGACAAT
>JAQIXS010002476.1:0-22665 GCA_034700785.1 Rossiulus vilnensis
AAAAAATTGCGTAAGCTACATTTTAAATTTGGATAATTTGAATTGCTGATGGTTACAGGGTTACAGCCCCTTCGATGCCTGCTCCACAGAGAATTTGTAAATTACTATTTTCATAAAAATAAAATAAAATTGCCACTACACAGATTTGTCATGGTCCAGTTTGGCTCAGGAATTTTTTCTAGCCAATAATCTTAGCTAATCTAAATTTTGTCGCGGATGAAATTCTGAACCTCGTCAACATCATGCCCAACTTCTTCGATTAGAAACAGGAAACCGACATGACAAGTTATATTTTAAGTGATAGTATCTAGTAATGGAGATAAATGTTACAGAAAACTAACACCTAGCAGCAGGTAGCCTATCCCATTCGCCCGAGATACATAAGCTGCCAGAGATACTTTTTCACCCCGCATTTGCAAAATGATGCCAGCACGAACATGAACAGGCTATCGTTGTTATATTGATCACCATTAAATTCAATTTGCCATCTGTTGACGAACTAGTCTATTTAGGCCTAAATGGTCGACATAAAAATAATCATTCGCAGCGTAGAGAAAACGCAACGCAATCATTTTAAAGCAGTCACGGGTCTGCGTTTGTGTATATGCGACGCACGCCGTTTACTTGATTGGCAAAAATATCATATTGTTATTGAATTCCGGAGTATTGCGTTCTAGCGAGCATTCCAGATATCAAATTGGTTTCTCCTGTAAATATATGCGCATGTACATGTAGGCTGCGCCAAAGTTCATTTGTTCAACTTATGTTAATCTTGGTCGGCCCACGCTATTTTCAGTTTCATGCGCTATTCTAGTGCATTATCTGAAGATACAATTCGAGATAAAACCAGCGTGAAAATCGTTCTCCTCGCTACATTTGAGGAGTTTCCTGACGACATTTTGTGAAAATATGAATGGAGCCCCGCAATTTCCTTGACAAAACTGTTGATTTTTAACGCCGTATTCGTCCGCTAAAGATGCAACCCTATCTCCATATACGCTGTACCCATGCACAGCACAGGGGCATAAAATCTGATATATTTTTTTCAAAATCCAGGAACGTTATGACCGATTGTCTAAAAAGCCACTGTTCGAGAATTGAGCCCCGATCATTTCTGGTATGACATCTTAAACTACAGAATGGACGTATACGCGTATCGCATGACACAGGATATTTGAAGTGTAGAAATGATTCAATTCAACAAAGCAAGCATCGTATTTTATGAAGCTCATTCTTCACACCAGATAATACAAGCTCGAAACATGCAGGACTACATATGCATTTAATATCCATTTAAAATGAAATTTTAAATCCCTGTTAGTTTAAAAAATACCTGCAGAAATATATTGTCAACTGTTTGCTAATTACCGTCATTTTATGCCAAATACGTAAAGCATATAAAGTTACCCTTTCAAATTTAATGGAATGAAAGACCTATGGAAAATCGTGGAATTTACTGTTAGCAAATTCTGTCGATACTATTACTAGTTACATGCATTAACTGACTGTCAAGGCATGGCACACTCAGTCAAATCCTACATGTATAGAAATAGAGAATTGCCCTTTTAAATAATTTACCATTTCTTGCATTTGCATTTCTGGAGTAGCGCTGTATATGTATATCTTTGGTAATGTTAATTTATTGTATATTAGGAGGAGTTGGGGAAACCTTAGTAAAAAAAAATATAAAGCGTACGCAAATGTAAAAGGTTGGGAAATGCTGCTCCATTTGTCGACGCTAGGGTTTTGCACGAAAAATTGCAATTTTATAGCTAGTAATAAATTGAGGACAAGCTCTTAGATCGAAAATAATTGGTGGCTGTTGTTTGATTAACGCAAAATTTAGCTAACTCGAATTTTAGGTGCCAAGTGCTCTACATTTTCTAAACAGTTTTTTCATTCATAAATATGTTGACATAATTCGGCAACCAATATGTCTCCACCGTTATGACGTCGAGGACCAATATTTCTCTATCATTTTGCAATACTTTTGCCATGAATGCGGTCGTTTATTCGGACATAACAGGTGGTTGCAAACAACGGGTGCTGGAAACTCGCCAGCTGCGAGTGTTTTGGGTGCCTCATTAGCTTCCCACTCGACCTCAGAAGGTCAGACTGATGACGAGTTCACAGATTTATGCTACACCTACAATGCTGTTGTGTGAACAATTAACATGTTCCTCCGCGCCAGCATCGCTGTTAACTCTTGTGAATCTACTCGATCAGAACGCTTCTAACAGAGTAGGCAGTGTCATTCATCAGCTGAAAAGCCAAAATCAACACCAGAAAAGACTGAATCCTGTCAAGTCAAATAGGATTCAGCCTTTCTGGTTTTTTGGCATTGGCTCTCAGCCGGTGACTGATCTTGTTGTACAAGTACTGTAAGCTGTATCGATAACTGAATACTGTGTCGAAAGATGTCACTGCCTTAGATGGACTTCTTCAGATGTTCCAATTTCGAGCCAAATTTACAGAGGCATGAAAGGAAATGAATAATCATTGAATCCCAGTGTGAATCCAGGGGGTGGGTAAATAGGAGTGTCCCTGCATAAGGTGTCAGCTTTTTCCCCCCACAAACTATTTATTCCTTAAGGCTCCCAGCAAGCACCCAAGATACATGTCCAATTATGCAATATTTGCTCTATACAGTTTTGTACGAATTATTTATTATTACTATTGGATGTATTTTTCACCATTGTCTTCCGCATTTCGAATGATTTTAAAATGGCCCATTACATTATAAAAAAAGTAAATTGACATGTAAAATTCCCAAATGGAGCATCCGAAAAACAGGAATGCCCAGTTTTGGGATGTTCCATTAATGGCTTCTATTGGATTTCGGCACTTCCATTCGAAATTTTACAAGTAGTTTGTTTGTGTAACTCAGTGGGCCGTTTTAAAATTACGTGAAATGTGGAAGACTACAGAGGGCGACCAATTCTACATGGTGAAAAATAAATGAAACTGATAATAAGTAATTTGTGCAAAACTGTGTAGCACAAATTGTTGCTTATTGGGCATACATGTTCATGTATATCTTCAAGGTCATTTTGTGCGGTCTGGAAGCCTTAAACTACGCACATTATATGGCATAGATAAATGCATTTTCAGCAGGTAATAATGTAATAATTTGTATTTTGATGCACCCTTGGCTTCCCTCACCTGACAATGTACATCCCGCAAATCGATTTTAGGTAAAATTGCATGTGCAAAATATAATTTGCTTATTCTACTTTTCGACATGTCATATAAAACTAGATGCTTTTTATCTATCGTTCATCGTTTAAAGAAATGTTACACGAATTTTACTGTGCAAACATGCATACCATATTTGTAATGTTAAGTATATCATGATAAGTAGCATTCTAAAGCGAGCACGAGTTCGAATGCCGCAAATAAAAACGGTAACGCTGTTATTATACAAATACATATAGCCGATTATTTCTTCAAGTCTTAGACAGTTTTACAAAAAAACATTTGAGAATTTCGATAGCCCACAATCTGAGGTGACACTAGTTTGTTATATTTTCAATTCCCATTTCCTGCCTGTTTTATATAGGGTCACATGTACATTTCTCTGTGTACATGTTCTGTATGATCAAAAACGCAATTACGTGCAAGTATGTTAAGTTTAAATCAAGATTTTGGCCGTTCCAGAAAAATCATAGTTTTCTTGAGAAATTGGTGGCTTTGCCATATCAAGCACACTTCATTGTAGGTAAATATATTGGCAATTGCCGTCCTAACGTGTTTTCAAATGATATACTGTAGTTATTATGATTCGTTTTCATGAAAAAGGTAACCTCTACGATCTCTTGACCGACCAACCAATAGCATCGAGCTCGCAGGGCAGCAAGTAGTTTGAAAAGTGACAGTTTATTGATCCATGCTGAATTCGCACATTAAACAAGAATATGCTATAGGCTACATAGGAATCTAAATTTTAAATGAAGCCTTCATTCGCATTGTCTCCCGTTTTTATTTACGAATTTAAAGTAATAGCTAAGTGAAGTTATAACAAACAACAAAGTATTCGACAGCACTGAATCAATTGATACGATTCAATCTACGAGCAATGAAAAGTGATAATACATGTATTATTTAACATATTTAGGCCCATTTTAATTATCACGAATTAACAAGATGACAGGTAGGTTTTTGGTTTTAGTATGAACAGCTAATGAGACCAGATTTTTTAAATAACATTTTTAGTGTAACCTTTTTCTCTTCTATGCACTCATGAACAAATGGCACCAGAGCGTTCACAACAGCATTACATTTAACAACCCGCTTGGGTTTATATAGGCCTACGCATTTGCATAATGATATTGTTGCCTATTATAATTGAGTTTAAAAATTATCATTTACGTGTAGTTGTCATTTGTTCAATGATATGATTGAACTTTATTGAAGTCCTTAATTTAAAATTATCAAAATTGAACAAGGCAATGTACGTACGAAATCTAAATACATGTAGGCCTACAGATCGATGGCAATTCTAGTTGTGAAATTTGAAACGTATAGCGCAGTTATATTGGCTGAACTGCTTGTAGAAATCGACCATTGTATTATTAATTTCAAATGCTGCACGCGTTCTAGCCCTCAATCATTCACATTCCAAAAGACGCCCTGCCATTTAACCTGACCTCACGGGTAGCAAAAGATGTATTAAACGACCAGAATGTCGTTTAAAGAAAATTGAAATGAAAAATTCCCAAGCCTCAAAACCCATAAATTCTTGAACCACATTTGTTAAGCATGCCAGGAGTCCTCTTACAGCCCCATCTCTTCCAAAAAGTTTACAAAGTTTTGACCAAATTAAATTCAAGAAAATCTGACCGAGATGCTGTATACTGACTGAGATGCTAAATATTCGTCTATTAACAATACAAGTGAAAGTAAATTTGAGGTCTACTTTGTTCCAAATTCCTCGTGAACGTTCCGCAAGCTGGAGTTTTTTATATGCTGGCCCTGGCTATACAAAAGCTATCGATTTAGGCCACCCCTCTGCTAAGTGGTAAACTGTAAATTATGCCATACCAAGAAAATGTTATAGCAATGTCATTGTTCACTTATTTCCCTTTAAAATATACCATGCTGTACAGTTAAAGCTTTATAATGGCTGGTTGCACCACTCTCCGGTACATTGTAGGTCTAAAATTTCGGTTAAAGATACAAATCGGATAATAGGTAGTTAGTTCTTAACAGACCGAAAAACGTTAATAGTCCACGTTGAAATGAAAAACATTAAAATATTGCGTACAATATTTGCAAATGTATTCTTCAGACTTCACGAACAACACGAGGGAATCATTGTTTCATGTTGGAAATATGTTTCGAAATTGGGGTAGTAGGAAATTTATTGACGAATTCCAGGCTCGCCCTACATGTAGAATCAAGGGCGAATTTCTGCGAATTTTGCGAGTCATCAATTCGGGAATAAATTAGAAATAGAATAGCGACTACAGAACTTAGGAAGGAAATCGAAATTTCAAAGGCCAATATAAGAAAGTGTAACTAGCCTCGCTCGTTACTAATAGAGAAAAAAAGTGTGGGTGTTGCCATTAGCATTCGCTGGTATAATTTGCCGATTGTTTTCACTGAATTGTGGGTGCTTAAATCTGACCCCGATATTAGTGCGAACTTCCTGCGCGACAAAAGGCAACCATTCTTGAAATCCGATCGTAAATTATGCGTTTCCTAGCTTTGCGACGAGAATGGTATGTTTTTGGAGAGTGCTCATCGCCGACATTTCAATAATTCCAAGCGCGCCGGTTATTTTTGTGCCTTCCATCTCCTGTAAACAGGGCTAACCGAGCTGGCTGTCATTCTGCCATGTTTAAAAATAATTAGCATAGAAAATAGATCCGTCAAGTTACCTAGCCGTGGCACGGAGGCAGTTGGCAGCGCCCCCTGCCAGACTCCGCCACTTCACTTGGCTTATGGGATGAGTTTCAACGGTAAGGAGGGGTTCGGACTAGACTGAAATTCTTCCTTTTGGTTGGTACGCCTAGTCTAAATTAAGGGTGTTTTTTCACTTACCAGACGGGAAAACATGTTTGCCATCACCCCTCCAAAAATGCAGGTCACGTGCCACCCTGTCTCATTCCCTGGCTGTGATCCTCTTGTATTCCAAACGGGGTTTTTTCAACACGCCAGTCGAGTCCACCAATCGAGCACTCCTTCGTTGTAGGGGGCACTTGACAACGCGCACCGGACAATCACCTATGAAAACAGCAAAAATGCCACTTTAACTAACAATGTTTCGTAAATAACTGATTTGGCAAACAGAGATGCACAGAGACAGTGGCTAATATTGGTCATTAAGTTGACTAATGACTACAGTACATGTAATTGCAGTCCCATAACTAGAATGACATCCCAAATAAACTCCCCCTGAGAATGCTGAACAGTCTTCCTTAATTTAAAGATGTTACCATGCTTTTTTTGATTTACGCAACATGTACTGTAGTATTGGCATGCATGTGTATGATCATTGATGCTCCGTTGTTCTACTCCTGTCTGATTGACTTTGGTATTACCTGGGTTGGCCCCTCTTCTTTAATATCAATGGGATAATAAACTGTATAGTATACTCATACAATTTCAAATTTGTGCCTAACTGTTTCACTTAAGTATCCCGACAAATTTCCAATTTCAAGGGAAAACGAAAATTATTATAATATTAACGTCGTTAATTGTGTTATATTCAAAAGTGAATTGCGGGCACACTGAATCAGTTTATATCCGTTTATAGGCGGATCTTTAGCCTAACGGGGGAAAAAAGCAAGTACATGTACATCTGCAAAATAAATTAAGTGTTCATGCAATTTTTTTTAAATAACAGAAGTGAAGTTGAACTACATGTACATTATTTCGCAGACTTTTCTAGTTTTCCCGCCACAAGCAAACTTAAACGCGGAGATCCCCTTATGTCATATACGGACTGGTATACTCTCTTGACAGATTGCTCACGTCTGTGTTATCCAATTTTGACAATTTTTGAAACCAGAGACACCAAACCTGAAAAATCGGGGGTGAAACATATTTTCAAAACAGAAAATGCAAAATTTGAGCACCATTGCGTGGATAAAACCAGCAAAGTGTTTTCGTCAAAACCTCTTGATCATGGCAGTTCCTTTCAAATATGCTTTTGCTAAATAGATTTTATTCAAAGTCGGCGTACATTTTTATGTTTTGTCAATGTAAGCAAACTGCACCATACGTTTCTGTCAAATTCGAATGATTTAAATGCAAATATATATATATGCTAATAACAATTTTTGATCATATCTATAAATTAAAATACTGAGAAAGATATTTTAAGTTTCAAAAAATGTATACTTAAATGTATTTTCATAGGTTATTACTATCACGTTATGTTGACATCTCCTTATGTATTTGGGCCAACTAAATTTTATGAAAATAATTACATCAACTCGAGCTGAACATCGTTTGAAGGGGCTTGGCTGCGGTACCCTTTGCGATCACCACGGACATGAATTCGATGCGAACATATAAAACTAAAGCAACCTGCCCTCATATAGCAATAATCATGTTGATTCATACAGTTAATGATGTGTAAAAAGTTGATTATCAGCTTAGAAGCACAGCTGTATCCTTATCAATTGACGGCAGACCAATAAATGTAGGGCAAATTCGAATTGTTTCCGGAAATTTTTTATATTTCAATTTGCGTTTACATTGAAGTTGTTGATGTTCAATATAAGCCTGCAGTTCATGTATCTGCATGCAGGCTGGAATCAGTTTGCCCGATTTGAAAGTGTCAAAATTCTGTGAGAAGATTTCCCATTTTATGAACCCAAACATTAACGAAATTGATTGCAATTCATCTTGAGGTTACATTGTCAGTGATGAGATTAGCGATAGCCTATTCGGTAAATTCTCTGATAAATGCTTGGCCGTTGATTTTCAGTTTTTTCCTACGGTGTGATTTTAAGACATCTAGGATATTATTAGAAAACTTGCTTTTTTACTATTTTTTGTTGTTGCTTTTTTTACAGTGAGGCTTTACAGAGATCAGTAGGAGTAATTACTATATGATTCGTTGTATGGGTGTTATTTTATGATATATCACGCACAAACATCATTAAATCAATTTGAGTTTCGTAACGTATTATGATACTGGAGACCCATTGGCGCTATATTATAACAAACTATTTACACATGTGCCTCAAATTCTCCAATTAAACCACTTTTCCATATTGACTATATATAAACTTAATTATATTTTGCATTGGAAATTGCATTAATTAGTTAATATTTAAGTGTGTTTTTTCGATGAAGTGTTCAGCTTGTGCAGTTCTTCAGCATTGCCAAAGAAGTACACGATAATGGCGTCATGCTAAACCTTTAGTTTTTCAGTTAAACTGTGTTCAAGAATACAAGAAAAATCTTATTTTTTAACAATATGAATTTTGAAAACATTTTATGCACGTCTAGGCCTATTTGTTAATTACCAATCCCCCTAGTAGACCTGCTAAACATGCACACAAAATCACCGGTATTTTTCTTTGCGTGGTGGACATCGTTGCATATTTCGTGCAAAATAATGTGCAATAAATAAAATAATTTATCCGATTACTAATTCACATTTTGATAAGAATAATATTGATTAATAAGATGTCTCAATTTATGGATATGCTACGAACTTCATTCTAACACGTGTTTATGTTTTGCCTCGCACTCGGCCTATACTTAACGGGTTGCCGTGGCAACCAAAGCAGCCATAAAATATTTGACATTTTGCGATCACCAATGGCACGAAGTAAAAACATAAAAAACTCAGCACAATCTTGTGTGGCTGCGCAATCTAGGATTATATCACGCCATGTTTTCCTACCACGTTTCATCGTGGATGGAAGCAAAAAAGGGCGGTTCTCAGAATTTCGTTTTCTACTTTGCGAAGTTTTTTTTTCTTCTCCCCACTGCAGAAGGATCATTGAAAATATCCCGCTGTAAATAACTGTAGTCACACTGTACTCAGACCTAATAGTTCTCAAGTTGACTTGAAAGTCAGGTGATGGCATTTAATACGAAGGTCATTCCATTTGGGTGGGCATTGAGCGAGAGATAGTTTTATTGTGCTGTTATGCTATGAACCTACTCATTGGTCATGCTTCAGTTCTGGGGGTAAAACTTGTTTTCGGCGAACATTATTGCACCAGAGGTTTCTTGTAGAGAGGACTGACGATGACCCCTCAACTTCGTTAAGCTGTCCATGGAAGTGGAGCACTCTTGATACCTACTACTGACCAGTGAGCGAATTGGACAAGTAGGACACATTAGACCGGCATTTCTTAGAAATGCCACTTTTATAACCCTTGTTTTTCTGAAGGTGATAGATGCTTATCCCGGTGTACAAGTGTAATTGGCTGTCATCCTAATGTAAATCCACGAGCCGTTTCAAAATTGAAAAGATCCTGTTATTCGCGGAATCCTAAGGCCATTTAGGTCTAAAATACGTGTTGCAGATGTAAAACACGTTAAACCTTCAGGCTGCATTTACCTGCATTTGGCACCTTACATTCAATGACAAAAAACGTAGTTAAACCATGCGCACATCAAAACTGATTAATTTAAGGCAAGTGTGAAAATGGAACGCAAATTACTTTTTATGAGACGCATTTCATTTTAGATGAGTGTACACATCGACAAATTGTAGAAACACTTTGTTGACTAACTAGCAAAGGCTGAAAGATAAGGCGTTGCGTTGCTGGTGTGTTTGTTCACTGGACACATTTGTTGCCAGGGAAAATAAATCCAATATAAATTAGTACATGGAATAATTTAAAGTATTAATGTATATTCGTTTTGAAGGCGCGAGTCAAGAACTCTCCTCTCCCCATCACTTAAAGCTGTTTCAAGAGCCACCACAAAAGATTAATTTTGCGCATTTTTCTGTGAAAAGTGCTAACAAAATACTGTTACTGAAAGGCGACTTCTTTAAAAACTGTTTGCTAATAATGGGTTGGTTAACGTTTCTATAAAAAAATTCGTTTATGGAACGTTGCGTCGTAAGCGAAATAAAATGTGTGTTTTTAAACAATTAAATAAAACACCACGATTGAATTAGTTAGAAATAGTGAATTTTTTACTGTTTAGAAAAACAGTGTTTCTACAATTTGTCGATGGTGTGCACTCATATACAATGAAATAAAAAAATTCCGAAAGATTAATTAAAGAAACGCCATACGCGATTGAAAGATATCATGACTGATCAGTTTTTGTTAACATTTGCATGAATCGATTTATTTAAAAAAAATAACCTGAGTTTTTCCTAACCATTGGCCGAGTTTCGTCCTTGTAACAATTATGTACTACTTAATCGTTGGTGCAGACTAGATTTATTTAATGTTCATGTATGTACTATCGACTGTATATAGGCATTTGCTTATACGGTATGTTTTGACTGGTTGCATCATCGGTTAACATGTCCAGAAGTTAGGCCACAAATATGTTATTTAATATACAGTAGTCAATGCTGAACAATGTAGCCACCTGAGTTTCAATCGTTACTTTACTTTGTCTGAAGTCCATCATTCTCCACTACGACCCCGACTGATCGTGGTAGCCATCATCGAAGATAACAGAGTCTGACTTGTCTTTAAAAGAAATTATTTCATAACCTTCAAGTCTTGTGTACAACAAACATCTTCTGCGGGGGTATTTACATACAATGCGAATTTTTAAATTCGCATGTAAAGCCCTAATGTAAGCCCTAGCGCTCCTTCATTTTTTAGACCACCTGAAGTTTGAAATTAGGAACTTATTTTATTATTCAATGTTCATTCCCTCTAGTTTTCTAGCCCATTGTGGTTTTTGGGTATGACCATACTTAAAAATAACTCGCTCTGTTTCAATGCTCAAAAGCTACAGATAGTCTCATAATTTTAGCAAGTTCTATCCATTGGTTTTGAAAGAAACTTGTCAGAGTCACATTTAAAATCGATTAACCTGAAATAATAAAAATCCATTGAAACGTTCACAATTCTGGATCGTAATTTCATATATACATTAGTTATCAAATTTTCTAATGTTAAACTTCAATTAATCATGCGCAACATAAGTTTCCTCCTATGGATGAACCCGCATAAATAGATTTTAAGATTAAAATGTTAAACTCTTATGCATGAACATGACAGATTATCTTCGGACAAAAACAAATAGTTTCTTTATAACTAGGCCTTCTATACCACTGAAAATATTCTTTTAGCGGTGACAAGTCTTTCGATTGTCTGAAATTGAGTAAAGGAATCGGTGTAAAATGACGCCCTAACTTTCAACCCTTGTGATTGGCTGTATTTGTGTTAACCACCAATAAACCATTTCTATGACAACTGTTTGTTCAATATTGTGTAACTCGCCGAGTTGTATCATTTATGGATATATCTTGTAATAATGAATTTTATGTCGGATACCTAAACAAATCGGTTGAAGTAAGTTTATTCGACACAAAACAACGCGCCTGCCACGCCAAAGTCGACATTTTTCCTACTTTGGTAATTGCCACTATGAAACATTATGAAGCTAATTTAACTAATATTATTTAACGACTCATATGAAGATTTACACACTCATGAGAAGATTTAAAATCGCGTGCTTAGCAGCTCAACAGTTTGTAACTAATTTATCATACTGTAGTAAACAAAGCAATTTGTTTCGCGAATATTAAACGCTGAAAATGTTGGTGTATCGCATGGATGTCAGTGTGATTGCTAAGAAACCAACTTTGACGAAAGGATCTTACAATAGCTCAGATAATATCTGACTGAAGGGTCAATTTATTTTCTGTATAAAAATAATAGGCAGAGCACACTGTTGTATATCTCGCAAGAAAAGTGAAACCGGTAGTGGATGCGTTCTCAAGATGGCGTTGGTTATTCATGTATAATACAAGCTTGTACGTTTGGATGAAGCCATGTTGAAAAGTTCAAGCCAACATTCCTTACGAATGCCTGCTGTGTCCCCTCGAATTATAAGATTTCGTGCAGGTTGCAATGGAAATCTTGGTTTCGAAACTAGCTTACGAATTTCGAAATTTTTAGTGATCGTCAGCCGTTAATCACCTTGTACGTCTTTGACAAGGTCTCGAGGTGTTAGCATAACAGATTGTTACTATTTTGGCACAGTCAAAGGCTGCATTATATCAACTCTTATTTGTTACAACAAAAGTCTGGTTACATAGTGCATATCGTCAAGTCTGCCTCGCATGGTTTAAGTCGAATTTTGCAACAATTTAGTGGCAGTAATTTCAAGCATTAGTCTACATAAGCCTACATAGCACCCGGGCATGAAAATGAAGATTTTGAAGTGATAATAGTAACCTACAGTATGTGTACATGTATGTGTATAGTTGGCCTCCATATGCTAGAAAAACATGGTAGCAAAAATTGACCTTCAAAGATATTTTTCTGAAATATTGAAAAAGTCTATACTAATTTTATACAATGTGTTGTAAAAAAACTGCTCTTGCTAGGGTGCGATATAAGAATATCATTAGGCCTACTTGAATAATTAGCACATGTGTAAATGTACCACTTCATTGATTCCATGGAGCAGGATAATTTGGGTTGAAAAACTACAACCTACATGTACATTGCCCTGTGACTTGAGGTTTGCCCGGGTAAAAATATCATGACAATCATATGAAGCATGTGCTGAACAGCCAATCAGTGAGCAAATTAGGAAACGCTCTTAATTGACATTTGTATTGGACAACCCACGTCACCTACAGTATCTCTGGTCCCAATTTCGGTTTTCAGGGCGATACTTTTCAAAACGATCCACTATGCGTGAATGCCCAACTCGAAAATTGTGCAAGTCATTTTGAAGGCGGCGATTTTCCGAGAGTAGACATCCAGCACCTTCTGTCATTGAACCACCTTTTAAAATCCATTTGATCCGCGTAAAGCGTCAATTACATATCCCTTTACTCGCTCGCATTCTGCCAATACCGAGCTCGGCTAATAGTCAAGGTCATGCACGTGCTCGAGGAGGAGCTCCTTGGGAGACCATTTGACCTCGTTACTGCGGAAAATTGTCATGACGGGTTACACACGCCACCTACCACGGTGAATGACGAGATTCACAACTCATGAAACGCAATCCACGAACGGTAAATAAAGCCACGAGGACGGTTGATAAATGCTGTATAGAACTGCGAAGTGGACATGCTCGTGATGCGGCTAGCCACGTGCGTGCGAGGGGCCTACCCTCGAGCTAATTTGCATGTCTAGCACTCAATGAGGTCAATTACCTTTACATACCTGTTCGTTGGACATAAAACACCCTATTTGCACCGCAAAGTCACACCAGAACCCGCATTACTGTGATTTTTACATTCGCGAGAGCCAGAGGCCAGCACATGCAGGCTAGGCTGCGGAAGCTCGAAAAATAGCCTAGGACCAGAGCCACTTACGATCAGTCTTAATTTCATTGGCCTAGGTTGTATTATGAATAATTGCCAGTAACAGTTAGCAAATAATTAGCATGATCATGGTGGAATAGTGGAAGTAGTCTACCAATGTATAAACTGAAATTGAAGCAATGCATTGATTCCTACCTTAAAAATACTAATCATCTCCTATAATTAATTGTTAGCGGAAAGCGATTCAAGCAGTTAATAATTGAAAACTTAACGTTGCAATAAATTGCCCCATTACATTAGTCGTTTTCGTATGCATTAGGAAGGTACTTCCCGAAACTCATTTGGTGGATTTAGCACAAGGTCATGTGCTCAACGCGTTCCAACCATACGAAAGGAAAAACAAATGCGGAAACTGTAACAAACAAACACGTGAAAGATCAACGTGTTGTCAGCTATAAGCATACCCAGGATTCGCGCTTGGAGCTCTTGGCCAGTTGCTTTGATGAAGATGACAGGTGGCGCCTTGTTTTCTTTAGCATGCCTGCATTATGGAACAGTCATTCAGTCATTGGTGTTTAATCATCAATTGCTGTTTGCTCGTAGATTTCTTATTCATGAGCAAAGGCGTGGGGCATGTGTGCTTAGATGGCGTAGCTAGCGCCTCCTTTAAACACTTCTTGAGTATCTCATTCTGAGCAAATCTACATTTAAAATAAGTTTTAAAATTTACGGCGATATTTACTAAGTTTATTCATCCAACAGTGCCGGTAACAGAGTACAGTGAGTTGTAAAAAAATTGTTCAGATGTTAATGCGATGCAGCCACTCGATGTTTGCGTGCTCTTTTTTGGTAGCGATTTTTTGAAGAAAAGAAAAAAAGCCCCCTTGTCAAGAAGCTTAGAAATGATCGCAGTGATGACACATTCGAATTTCGCCTTGTTAGAAATCCATTTAACGCATCTTTTCACCCCTCACTTTTGACAAAGAGCTATTAAGCCTATTTTTATACGCTTATGCTCTATCTGTCCTGACATAGTTACCGATGATCCGGATCGAAAACAAATTGCTACCTGTCACACGAATTACATAAACCTGTTCTGAACAAGTCCCCCTTCCCAATTGCAGCTGCTTAATTGTTACATGATATTTTCGAACATTAAAAATATATAAAATAAAATCAACGCCGATTTAGTGATAAACAGTATATTCTGTGCATTAATTATTCAACAGAAACAGCATAATCAACTAATTAGAAATTATGCTAAAATTAAAGATTGCCATTTGACTCCATAATGAATCTCTTACGGCTTACTTATTAATCCGCAGCACGATTCAACATTTAGTCGATTGTTGTGCAGCCGTTTTATTAATAATCACAGCGTTGGCAAGAGATTTATAGAGAACATCATTAACGTATTTCTTGATTGTAGGGTCTTGCGCGTTTCACTCAAGTACTTTATATGAAATATGGTTGCTGGGCAAGATAGCTAACATTCATACACATTTTAACTGAAATGATAAGGAATTTAAAGGAAATGCACTTGGAACGAGTGAATGTAGGTGTTGCCATACAGTACATTGTCCTTAATACTGTACATTTAGTTATGTATACATAAATCCTATTTCCTTTCAGTCGAATTAAATCTCCAAATTGAATGAAAAACTTCATAACTACATGCGGTTTAAAGAATTTTTACAAAACGTTTAATACTGCTGCGATAGGAATCATGGTGGAATTTCTATGTTACATGGAAGGAAAAATGGACATGATTTCGAGCGTGATTTTTGATTCGCTAATAACGGTATTTTTCATGGTTTTAATGGTTTACGTTGACAAGGCATTGATACCAGTCGCTCAACATTGAACTTTTCGATTTTACTGATCTCATTGATGGGCTCTAGTACCAAACCATGGATTTGCCATTAAATTTAAACCACTAGGTCTAACAACTGAGAAGGTTTTGGTAGTATTATGATGACAACTGTACCCCTAATTTCAAGATAAAGATATCAGTTGTGCACAACATTACATTTTATGGTATGTAAGAATGAGTATGGATAAGAATTCTGCTAAAAACATTGTTTTATAAAGTTAAAATGACATTATTTCAGTTCATGGATTTACTGTTCTTTGCGTTTGACTTTATTGCAACGAGAACCACGTTTTATTCATCGTCTGCCACTGTTTTGTAAAATTGAAAACAAAAGATTCCATATTGTAAGATATATAATTGTGTTGCGTGATCATCTATTATTGAGATTAATATTAGGTGCACGTACTTTATGTACACTGTTGTAAATTAAAAACACGTAGGCTATATGAAGTAACTCGCTTTACCCACATCACAAGGTAGTTGAGAAAAAAACCTTGTGGTATAATGTTGTCATATGTAAGAAAATCGAGAGATGAAAGGATACAAAACTAAGTGACTTAAACGTTCCAAAGACTTTGTGGTTGCAATTCAGTGCGCCCTGGATTGATGAAAATAATTTAAAGAAAGTGTCGTCAGGTAATCGCAGTTGAAGAACCGGAAACGAACGCCAACATTTACTTGTATGCACATTGACAACGATACCTGCACGATTTACAAACACGAGTTATTTCATGATAGAAATATTAATGGTAAGCAAAAGATATGGCGAAAATACCAGTGGATTCATGCTAACTTGTAGTAATATTAAATAGGAGCCCATAAGTTCACTTCCTTAATATTCTGAATTAATTCGAAGCTCATTATCCACGGAAAACCTATATTCCATTATTTGGCTGCAAAACGTCTGCCTGAAATACTTGTTTATTCAAGCCTATGAATGACATAAACAGCTCACGAGTGTCTAGCTCGTTATGCGTATATAGTGATTTTTTGTCTGCATGCTCTTCATTTATCGATTTAAAACCTAATTTCATTTTTTATAAGGAACGACGTTGCACTGATTATAAGCCATGCTCCATGTATATTTGATGTCTCTCTGCTTTCCATCGCTCTTGCGTTCATTACACGCCTTCCTTTTAAATTCTATTTGCATTAGAAAATATTATAATTAAGTGGATCCAAAACGACTTCTTTTACGCTCATCAACATACTTAAGTGAAACAAAAACCCATTTCCCAGATGTGCCATTCTTCAAATTATTGTCTGTCATTTAATGCCTTTAATCATGTGATAAGGATTTCTAACACCTTTAATACTAATTACTCATTTCAATTAGACTACCCTCTAATAACCGTCAAAGAAAGCAAGGATTTCACATTAATGACATTTTCGAATAAACTGGCTGTTATGATTTTGTAGACTAGTACATGTAATTTAGTATGTAAGATTGCGCAGCTTCCAGATAGATATGTAGGGCCTATCCCATGCCATTGTAATACAGTAAAATAATTGCTGATGTTCATTTATGGGGCTACATAATTTGCAACAAATATAGGTCAATACGTGCGAATAAAAATGTTTAATTCTTATTTTTAATAATGGACGGTAACACGTACAATAAAACACTCATAATACTCGTTATGTTTAAACTTTGTTAGTTCAATAGTGGATCAAATTGTTAGTAATTATTATCATTGTTCTAAAAATGATGGTAACTGGTAAATACCATAGGATATACAGTGTACATGTACCTACGAATATGAAGATTTAACTACACTTTTTTATTTACGAAACAAAACGTGACATCAATTTGGAAATAAATGACAATGAAGGCATGTTTTACCCTTCTCTTACGGGAATGTAGATCATAAAATTAATGGATACAGTCAAGTGAACTGTGCTACACGGCTATTCGCTATTTTCATTTTACAGATTCTATAAGGGTCTCATTTAATGGAGCATTATTTGTAATGGAATGGGCACTATCCTAAAAATGGAAATAGCACTATATTTTGTAAATGAGTACTATTATTAATTATTGGTCAATATATAGTTGAGCATTATTTTTTGAGCACTATTAACCTATCTAACCAAACCTGACCTGACCTGACCTAACCTAACCTAACCTAAACTTTGCATTCTCACTTATTGCTCACGTAATATTACGTTAGTGCTCGATCATTATTTCGTTAGTGCGCAGGTAAATTAATATAGTGCTCAAATAACAATAACTTTAGTGCTTAAAGTAAATAGTGCCCATTTCATTAAAAATACTACGCAATAAATTATAGCCCATTCTATAATGCATATCATAAACACACATATGAGGGCGAAACAACTACATCCGTATATAGTCTCAACGCAATTCATTTGACTGTGTCCTTCTCTTCATCGATCATCGTTTTTTCTCGAATTAAATAATTTAAACGCGTGCATTTTTAAGGTATCTAGTAGTTTGAAATTACGTTTTGCAATTACACATTTATACTGTAATGTGTGCAAACATTCGTGAAATAGTAAATTTTCCATTGCACAAAATGTAACGTTAACGTTTTTAAAACTGTATGGATAACACTGGTTGTGTTATGTCATTTCCTGATTCGTGTTTTAACGTTTTCTAACGACTGGTTCAAAAAAGTATTATTTGCTTTCATAAAACCTAGCTTCGTGTGATGTACACATGTTATGTCTTTTGTTGGCATACTTCTCAGATTTACAAATACCGTGCAATTTTAACAAGTTGGACACACCTATGTTTGAATAATATATGCTGAGCGCAGGGCAATTTTGCAACAAACATTCCAATCTATAGAGGTGCAACTGTACGGTGAACCATTAAACATGAGATTTGTGTTATTAATCTATAAAAGCCTGAAACCCTATCACGTGGTTTTACTGCGCATATGTTCATAACAAAGTCAGCATCATTGACGCAATCTTATGCATTATAAAACTAATAATAACACCCTTTGCTTGTCACTAAAACTACTCCAATTTTTTTCTCCAATTATAAAACAAAGAGGGCATGCCAAAGTTTCACAAGGTTTACTTGCTTACCATGACGAATTAATAACATTGTTAATATCATGGCACTTCGCTGAAGTGGACATTATTTATATAAATAGAAGCACAACTGTGTAATTAAGCACTAGACCGATATTTAAAATTGATAACTTCAGCGCGTGTTCACTGAGCTATTTGCAAGAAGAACAAAAAAATTAACGTCTCATTTCAGATGTTTTTATGATACTTCACACGTATTGTGATATTTTGTGAAAATGCAACTTACGTGCTAAATGGAAGTTGTTAAAAAGGTGATCCTAAAAATCAGGAAAATAGTGATTTAGTGCACTTTAGAACGAGCATGAGTGAGAATAGGGGAAGTTGGTATACTGCACGTTGGTTGACAACAGTACCAACCCTAGTTTCTGTGGTCAGCTTGACGAGAAACTTTCTAAGAATAAGGCAATAAGGCAGTAAACTTTGCAGACAATTTATTTGCGCATTTAGGCCATTAGTTGTTCTTCATGTCAATTTAATTGCTGCAAAATCGTAAACATGTGTAAAACTCTTCGCTTGCACATGTACGTTTAAACTGCGTTTTTTCTTCTTTATTTACACCGAAAAGGCTGTAAAAATAAGCTTATTTAAAGGTGTTTTACAAGCCGCTGAACTGCAATAATTTTAAAATTTGTCAAGACTAAAAAATCACAGTGATCGTGTGATTTTTGTACTGTAAATGTACTGTACATGTATTGTAAAAGTGAATTAAGTTAAAGAAAACATTTTAAAAATATGTAATATTACCAGGTTTTAATTTGATGTACATGTAAAAAGAACTTGTTAAAATAGAACTAATTAAGGCTATTCTTTACAAACCACTGTACATGTAGGGTACGCAAAGTCGTAATCATTTTTCAAAACATTAATACTTTTTTTCCATTTTAATAATGAAGTGTTAAATAGACATATATTTTCATTACTTTAATTAAGAATGATAACATTGTAGAATTGCTTTAAAAGTATTTGGGGAGTAAGCTTACAATGCATGCGTCAGGATCCATTAAGTTTGTGTACACCAATTATTCGGTGCAACTATAGTAATATTGCTACAATTGTAGCCATGAACTTCTATCCTGGAATGTTTTTTGTAATGACCATCCTCTCATGATAATGGGTTTAAAATTAAGCTACCCTGAATAACGAAGGGTATCATCCTTTTTTTACATCACCATGCATTTACATTGGTTTGCATAAGACCATATCTCATGTACAATGTACTTGTTAATTTTTTCAGTATGATTTATTCACCAAACCATGCGATTAAACATAAAAACCTTTCAACTGACAAGGGTTTTCTGTACCATCAATGGTACTGTATACACGTAAAATTCTGATTAGTAAGTACACATATGAGTAATAACACTTAATTGAAAAATAACAAGACAATTTATTCCTGTGTGCATTGCTGCGATATTGACTTATTAGTCAATGTTTGCATTTCCTGCATGAAACAGGCGCAATCCCTGTGCAGCAATCAAAAACATCGCCTTCTGAATATAAATTAAGGTTATTTTCGCGATGCAATTTTGATGACGTTTACTATTTTTTGTTTTGATGTTTTCCCAAGTCTTTCAAAAACGGCAGCGAAATTGCCACATACTTTAATGAAGTTGACATTTTGCACTCATTTGAAGTGCATGCACTCCCTCTATTCTGCCAGTTAGCTATGTTCGTTTAAGGGAACTCCTTGATTGAATCTGAAGAGGTGATATTCCTTGCGTTCGTTGAAAATTGGTTGATTTTTCTTGATTTATCAATAAAGACTCAACGCCCTATTTCATTCGCATATGTATTAGCTTTAAGCCAGCTTGTGGCAGCCAATCAGTCAGTCATCGTACCTCCCAGCGTTAATGTTGTCACGCCAAGCGGGTATAGGTGCAAGCCTAACCGTTGTTTTATTGATAATAAACAAGCGTAATCAGCTCAAATTGGTGCTGATAACCACCGGAGTGTGGCGCTTACTTACCCCAAATCATCACGTCACTCGTCAGAAGAAATTTCTATTTTCTCTTTTCACGTAGGCACAAAGTGGCCTGTGGCAATGGCGGCATAGACCTGGGGACCCCCTGGTCGATATTGAATTGGCTCCAGTATCGATCGGCGGCCAACTGTGACTGACTGACCACCACCTTTTTATGCGTTTCGTGTATCTTTCGGTCATTCTCTATTTGATCAAATGCGCGTTGATAACACATCACTACCGTTTTTCCAAACACCGGATAGCCGGCTAGTTTACAGATTTCGGGTCACATAGACGCCCATGTAATGAAATAAAGGGAGCAAGTCGAAAATTAGAAAGAAAGGAAAACCCACAGGCCTTTTTACTTCAATTCTATTGATCGGAGATAGCCATTGAGCGCTCTGTGAACCAATTAACTGACCATTTTTATTTAATGACGAGTTGAAATAGTTGTAGGAGAGAATCCAGAGGTTAATATCGCACTGTTTGTTTATTGCCCGGGATGATATTTGACAAATAAAGTCACGTATGGAAGTAAATTAAGTAAGGACTGCTGAACGACACCCTGGTCATCGATAATGAATAGCCGAGACTGTATAGTCTATATAAAGCGTCACAGCGTATTTCTAAACGTTTAAACCGTTGAACTGTAGCAACAACGATTTGGACAACCATTGAATGGGATATACATGTACATACGGGGAATTCGGTATAACGATTCTTGGACTAGATATCCATTGTCATAAATGGTTATTGGGATGCATTTATCATACAGGGTTTCCTAAAATTCTTTACAGCCTGTCAATACAGCTGTTGAATGTTGCAAAGATAACTTTAGGACAATATGTGCCTAGTGTAGGTTGCATTGTAAAGTTTATAAACTCGGGCCAAATGTTCACGTATAATGATTTTTTTATTTCTCTATAGGTTAATAAATGAATATTTTTTTGGGGAAAAAACAAAAACATCGAACTGAATGAAAAGGGAAGCTTACTCGATGTTCTATTGAACGCATATTCATGTTTATTCAATTTTGAATTAGTTTATGTACAGCTGTTGTAAATTAAAGGGAAAAATAAAAATAAAGCTGCAAAGTAATAAGAAAAAATGGTGGCAATATTATTAGCCTTTAAATGTATTTGAATTTGTGTATTGGTATGCTCGCTTTATACCGTAGAAATGTTAATATGGAAATGGTCGGCTACCAATCGTGACATTACATTTTGTTAGTTATGCTAACTTCATTTAATATGCTAACAAATTTATCATCATGATATATTTTCTACATTCCTTGGCAACTTAATTTTATTTCCCTATTGATTTGTAAAAATTGCCTATAAAGGATGATAATTCAAAATATATTCAAAAAAGAGTATATGTAATAACTACAAGAATAAAGTTTATTCAACTTAATATAAGCCCTATATTTCTTTTTGCTTGTATGACGAAATTATGAAATGACCTTAAATTAAACGTATTGATGTAATGGATGTTGAGAATTGACCTTATGCATATAGTAATCTCTTAAATGCAATTGTTTATTTACATGTATCATTTTGATTAAAAATGAAATTTCATGCAACATTTATAAAGGAAAGATACAGCAGGAATGAATTTAAATTATTTCAGACCCGAGTTGGTAACAGGGGAAATTACGAAGGATTCGAGACAAACGTTAAAATGGAGTCTGCAGCACGAGATCGGAGATAAGGGAAAATAACGAGATGAGCAGAAACTGATTGAATTGATAGAAGTGGGTGGAAAAGATAAATCGTGGGATTGAATGTATGCTAGTCTATAAGCAGTTACACTCAGGCAGATTTTTATACAGCTCAGATCAACGATTGCGGGTAATTCGAAAAAAAAACAGACACACCATCACCAGATTAAAATTAACTATCTGATTTTGTCCAAAAACTATTTCAAATGGCCATAGATCTTTATCTGGCCTGACCTTATGAGTTAAAATTGGATGGAGAAGGAGTAATATCCATCTTCTGTAAAATGAAATTTATCAAATGACCATCTCATTGTCATGTATCTGGCACTGCCCCAGACAATTCATTTGTCGTTATTAACATGCCAATAATATAATGACATGCTACAAAAAGACAACCCCAGCAACAGTTGTCGTCATAGAAATGACTATACATTAAACCAATTACAATAAGCGTATTTAATTCAGAATGGCTGTATTATGGCAGAGGCTTTTGAAATAATTGATTTCCCTACTTTTTCTAAATTACATAAAAAGAAACATTTATTGCATGTAAACACTGAAGGCAGTCATGACTTTCTCTTTTTAGTACAGTCGAACCTCGATAACTCGACTTCCTATAAGTCGAATAATCCGCTAACTCGAACTTTTAATCAAGTCCC
>JAQIXS010002477.1:0-22645 GCA_034700785.1 Rossiulus vilnensis
TTGCAAGAAAGGACCTATTTAGGACCAAAAGTCTTTTTTCTAGCCTATCCCTATCTCCAAATTTATTTAAATTTTTATAAATAAATGTACCATTTTGAAATTATAAAACAAAGTAACTAGCGAACGGCACTGGGTAAATTATAATAAGTATTTGAAGAAAAATGCATAATTTGTTTTTCATGGTGGGCACCTTTTCGGCTCATCCTTAAGAAAAAATGCATGTAACTTTCACCTTTTTCACCTTAAAACTAGCATACGCGGGCTGCCTTTTAAAATGTTGCAGCAAATGATGCATCCTCAGTGCTAAGTCGGCTAATGCCTGTACAGATCGGGTTTCATTCCCTTCGCAGACATCCGAAGGCATGGATTAAACCCGTTGCCAGACTACTCAGCAGATGAAAACTTTTCATCCTTTTAACTTGTGCCCGACAATTTTTGCGCAGAAAAAGTCAAATCGCCTCCCAAAATAGAAATCGTTGGCGTGTCCGGATCGCCATTTGCTGAGCCGCACTTTCTTCACCCACTCGCACTTAACGCCCAGGAATAATTTAGTGTAGATTTTGCAGCGCGCGGCTTTGCAGGCATACTAACGGATAAGAGTTTTCAATTCCAAATGGACGCCATCCAATATAATTCCATTTCCAATAACGCTCTTTGGCAACTCTTCGTGAATATGCGCGCTTCTTGCGCTGATTGTTTGCAACTGCATCAATACTTCTGACACCGAAGTGAGGAAAGCGTGATAAGCTATCGTGCAGGGCTTAACTCCGTCCATCTCCGACACCTCCACGGAAAATATATGCAACAACCTTCCTTTGCAGGCCGCAAAGATGGCTGCCCAGTGAGGCGAGCGATGAACTAGGGTGACTTTCCATTGCCAGCGACAATTGCCTTTGAATTCGCTCCTTCCTGCCACCATTTCACCGTGTGGTGGAGACGATAGGCAACGATGGCGCCATAAATACAGGATCTGCACCACCGCCGTGGCGGCCATGCGGAGAAACCAGCGAGGTGGGAGGGAAGGAGGAAGAATCTACTTAGCATGCTTCACCGTTCAACCGACGTAAACAATGTTAGGGTAACAGACCCTGACACCTCGTTTGTCACCCAAGAACAGGCAGGGGAGAAATGGCCTCAGCCTCTGATGCGACTCCAAGAAGAAAGGAGCTACCTGCAGCTTGGCGTCGATAACGTTACAGATTTGCAAAGAAAATACAATGTATACCTAAAATGTCTCCATTTTTTTATTGAGATGGTTGTTGTAATTGCTAAATTTATTTTCCCCAACACCCAGTGCGGCTGCCATATAGTGAAACACAGTATCTGCATTAGGCTGCATTCCGAGAAAATGATAGGTTAAGTATATTCCATAACATATTAGTTTCTAATTGCATAAACTATTCAGTAGGGTTGACAGTAACTCCTTAGCGCGTCTTATTTAAATTTGCAACAAATTGAACTCAAGAAATAAAGTTTTAAGTTTCAAATTGTAGATACTGTGTTTACGAAAGTTACTATACTTACATGCTAGAATCACATTCTGGTAGAACACAGTATATGCGTGGTCACATGAGTAAGTGTGACTATGTAGCTGGGAAAGCATTTTTTTTTCTAAATGCATTTACAGTGTTTGTTTGTTTTTTTAAAAAAATATGTGTACTGCTTTTTTTCCATTTATTTTATCTTAATAATCATGTAATCAAGCATAATAATCACTGTCTTTTACCAAGGCTTGGAAAGAGAGAAACTGCATTTCAACATAATAGAATTGTATGAATTTTTCAATAAAAAACATACCGTGTTTTTCCTTAGGGAAACCGAGTGGAGGTTTTGCACTGAAAAGCTGGCCAAAATTATCAATGCGCTTCCATTGGAATTTTCATGAAAATTTAGGGATGAATGGGAATTTATTTTCAGAAATAGTTTTGAGGAAAGCTAACTACATGTATCATGTTGACAAGATCTCACCCACATTTAAACAATTTTTTGCGAAAAATAATATGTAAAGTATAGGGATTAAAGGCTTAATTTTAACTGGCTGAGAGGCTTAGGTAGAGGAAGGTTTGAACGATATAGGCTTATAATATGATGTCATAGCAACCAACCTTATTAACAAAACCGATTTTTGAATTTAGTTTTTTACTTTTGGCCAGTTTCAAAGTGCACATACACCCTAGTGCAGTGTAGAATCCGTTGTCTACTAGGGTCGCAGTAATTGTTTATAATTTCAAAATGTCCGTTTGACTAACAGACGTTAAATACATTTTAGAATACCGTTGTTCGACATCCGGAAACGGGTCTTTCCCTGCTACGCAATCTCCAACGGAAACTGCATAACGTTTTTTATATTTGTTGTAAGCAAACGGAACTTATCTTAATAATTAAAAATAGCTAAGGCCCTAGTCCACGAACAATTACATGTATATACCAATTTACCAAGCATCTGAAGCAAAAAAAGTGTCGTTTTGCATGGTGGGATCCTTTTGGCACAGCCTGAAATCACTTATTTAGAATGCTAAATTTATTGTTCCTCTCTGCGGAAATGATCATCAGTTGGGCCTATCATGTTTTATATAATCTGAAAATATCCGGAAGGCTGAAAAGGTCAGAGGTTTCCAAGTTTTTTTCCAAAGCTTGAAGATCTTTTTGTGTTACCTGTGTTCCTGTTTGTGTCTTCTTACTTTTGCGTTACCTCTCATTTATTTTGTCAAAATTCGCCACAGCACTTGTTTTAGCTTGACGCTATAACAACTTATAACTTATTTTCGATATGTGTCATCATCTCAATTAGGAACAATTATTACAAAGCGTGATCAGCTGCATGGGATGAACAGTGTTTGACAAAACTGATCATAAACCGGTCATTTTAAGGTCGCAGGTAATTGGTATCGTTACCGTCGCAGCTGCTCGTTATTTGATCACTAAATAATGAGTTGATCCATAGATGAATTGCGATGAGATAATGGGCAGCTGTGACGTTAAGTTACCATATGTTTGTGACCCGAAAATGACCAGTATTGCAAAACGCCTTCTAATCACGTTTTCATTACGACAGAAGCAATGCACTGACCACGACGATGTTGCAAACTGTCATTACACTGTTATGGAAACGGTTTCATAAAACAATAAGTTTGAAATTAATTATATTTCTCTTTGTTAAATAAAACAAGCCCAATTAAGGCTTTAAAGAGGCAATTAGGAATGATATTTGATTTCGCCCTGATCAAGTGCAATGCAAAATAGCGATTATTTTATGCGTAATTTTTTAATTGGACCAAAAGCACAGAGTCCAAAGTGTACGTACTTTATGTTTGAAAAAAAACTTACGTGATTATTTTATCACGGAATAAATCCTGAGGCATATACCAGATTAAATAATTCGCGAAGCCGGCTTTATTTGAAAACATTCCTAAATAAAATAAACGTAAGAGAAATATTAATCCAATTTACCTGATTTTAAATATATACGTGGCTCTGCATTATGCAGATAACAGAACGCTAGAGAAGAAAGTCGCAGCATGCTTGATTCCATTTATTCAGTTGTGCAATAAAAAATTCTGCGAGTTTTTTTGTTGGACTGATTCGAATGACATGCTGCAACAAACAATGCGAAAGCCTTAAAGCTGATGACTGGTGCACAAGAGAACACTTAAAAGGCATTTGTATTGATCCGGCATCAATCAATTTTTTTACAATAGTAACTTGACACGAACAAGAAATGCCTCACCTGACTTGGAATGTTCATCAGGGGACCCTTATATTCCAATTATTTCCCCTCACTCATATGGCTGTTTAACGAAGTGCCTAATAGGGGCTTTTGCAGATGTAAATAAGGCAGACGAACTGAAACTCACAGGATTTGTGATCGATCCTCTGCGAATAAAACGTCGAATAGTTTTTGCCTTTCGACGTTATTCCCACATCGACAATAAAACGCATTGCAGTACGCTTGTAGGCGCTAAATGTATGTTATGCAATATAGTTAAAGTAAAGGCATTTCTTTGTAAATTAGAGCGACATCTACGCTGCGATTACGCATTATTAGATGTCAGTTTTTCACGGGTCATTATATTTCGTCTGCATTTTATCTATGCTTGAGTAATTTTTTTTAGATAAAAGACGAAACAAATTAATCTAAATCCGGCCCAAATGGATGCCTACCATGAAAAAACTTACACGTTGCTCAACATTTGGAAGTTATCAAACTAATAATATAAAGACCGGATGTTTTTCAGCCATTTTTTCTCCAAAATTTAACAAATGAAGGATAAGTGTTGCAGAATCAATCTCTTTAGTTGCCTGAAGCGATCTATCAGTCACGTACGAACATGATCAAAAGCTACGTGTGCAGCCATACCTAACCAGCTTTAACATTCACATTCCGCAGTTTAGCATACAATATTATCGATTGACAGCAATGGTGGTCTGCTGATCACGGGCGCCTTCAGTACCATGGAAACAATCCCGGGCGCAAAATCCAATCCGCAACCACGCAACTTTAATAAATGCAAATGAAGACAAATTGTAAAACTTCAGATCGTTCATCATCTTTAGAAATTTAAACAGCCCGAATCGATCGACTAAAAAGCCTGGTGCGACGCACGCTGGCTGGCCCACATCTCGAAAGCAATATCTGACTTCAATATTCATGATGTTTGCAAGGACGTTCTGGCAAGGAATTTTCGACAGCATTTGTATGATTAGAAAGGAAGGCTGCAGACATGTAGGCCAAGAAGAGTTGAAGGTGAAAGGCGAAGAAGATTGCTACAGTGCATTCCATGGAGAAATGGATTGGATCGACCACGGTCGCTGGTATTTCCTGGTAGCAGAAAAGTCGGATGATGAAAAAAGCAAATGACCCGGCATAGTTTAACGGCGAACCTTTCCTTGTCTTCAGACATTTTGGTCAATATTTTCGCCGAAAAAACGCTGCCAGCGAGTCCAGGTTACGATGCACAGAAATGCCAAGCAGCTGCAAATATATCGCCATCGTTGAATTTTAGATAACAGCATATCGTTGCATAATTCCAGAATGATTTAATTTCAGATTAAATACATGTATAGCTAATTCGTACTGATTGGAGACGACAAAATGCGACTAATAAACGTTGTCTATAAGTGTTAAACCCTAACTCAAAATATCATTAAGTATTCATCAGTATTATAAAATATTCAACTAATAACACACTGCACCATCTTTTCATAGGAAGTTGCATTTACGTTGAACAGACATCAGATCTTTAGCTAGACATAATTTGATTGGCGACTGACTGTTTCAATGTATGTTTATTTAGAATTCAAATTGCTTTAAACTGATTTTAATTTATGCATCTAGTCATTTTTCATTTCATCATGCTGGTCATAGCAAGATAAATTATTCAACATTGAGAGAATTTATCAGTACCCAGCGTCATTGATTATTTATAACCCCATAACCAGAGTGGAAAAAGTAAATATGGTCCATATATGTTCGTATAAATTCATAGATATCCATTCGCTGTTAATAGAGTATATGGGCACATAATACTTTCTATTTATGGTTAAAACTAAATTGGTCACATATTGCCCTATATGGCCATATATAACTCATACATTGTCAGTTATGGCATATACATGTATTAACCCCATTTATGGCACTATTATAACGTTCCAACCGGAAAATATACCAAGAAGGTAACCATTTCATTTTTTGGTTCTCATAATAACAATTTAAGCACTCTTAGGTCACACTTCGAGTTGATGATGCTGATGTTTACAAAAGCGCTATTGGTACAACCGTTTATTTGGAAGAGCGTGATTATTTGGATCCATTTCAATACATTTTCATCCCACATGCACAGTGGCACAGGACTGATATACTTCAAAAAACATTGCCCTACGCAATTCTTAATGCTCATTTGAAAGCACAAAAGCGCTATTGGTGCAACCCTTTATTTGGAAGAGCGTGATTATTTGCATCCATTTCAATACATTTTCATCCCACATGCACAGTGGCATAGGACTGATATACTTCAAGAAACATTATCCTACGCAATTCTTAATGCTCATTTGAAAGCATCTTATCTCACAATCTAGAATTTACAAGAAGGACTTCAGGTCAGTTTTAAATATTATATCAAGTCATCCGCAAGTTATCTGCAAGCAATTCAGTTTGATTACCATTACATTTGCTCAAGCGTAAAACAGCGCAACTCTAAATCATTAAATGTAACAATGCATTCAAGACCAAGGTTAATTAAATGTGATGCTAGGCACAAAATACGCATCATTTTCACAATAGCATTCAAGCTGAATGTGTTTCGATGCGAAATGGGGTGGAGTGACAAAAGTGTGCTCATAATCAATACCTTTCAGTATATAGATGGTACAGTGCCTCACATCCCCCTCCCCCCTCTTCATGTGACTGAACTAGTGGAGAGTGACAGTGACATATGGGAAAGCGATGAATTTTGTAGATGGCAGTTTGTATTCTAACCCATCGATCAGAAAAAAAATTATGATTGAGGAAAAACTCTGGGCACTAATGTTTTATTGTCAATGTCAATCCATGCTTTTTGTGCTCTAACTGCCAAAACAAACTGCATGGCATTACCTTCACATTTCGCGCTTCGTCTGAGGACTTGATCCGCCCCCGAAGAAGGACAATTAATATCCTCGAATCCAGAAATCCGTCACAGAAAAATATGGCCAAAAGGACGCATAGCTTTCTTCAGAGAAATACGAAAGCAACACCCAAATTAGGTCATGTTAGAAAAGTAGAAGCCGATGGTTTTATTTCAGATCTTAAAACAATATTTACGTTTTCTTGATTAAATCTGAAAATGTAATTTCGTGCAAGCAGCATCCATGCAATGAAATTTTTTTAAGGAAATTCATCAATATCACCGTATGAAGTATTTTCCAGTTTTTTCTCTACAATAAGCCTATTCGTTATTGCCTTACCACGCAAGTTCCAAATGCATATGTATAAAAATGATAATTTCTTAATGTATATAACGCATTTGCTAATCTAGCGAAAGCCAAAATCAATACGATTCCAAACATACTGAACTTTGAAATGCATTATCTTAAAACCTTTCTAATAAATTAACCTAAAAGGCAGTGTATAGCTTTACCTATGAAACAAATAACGTTTTTAAAATTAAATATAACTTAAAGCAGACTTATCGGTATTAAATCGCTATGTAATAGCAGATATAATCTTGACATACACAGGCTAGGATTGCATTGACAAAGAAGTATGGTCGCTTGAACATTTTTTTAAATTCACTGGACATTCATGTGCGCATGACAAATTTTAGGCATATCAACAGGCCTATGCATTTTTCATGGCCAGCAGCTACGATTTTAAAAACGATTTTCATATGAATTTGAATTACCCACATTTATGACACCATTTTCGTTTCAGAAATCTATCACAGATAGTGGGCTATGAAGGCAGAGAAGAAACATTTCCCTGAAAACTACCATGAAATGACTGCAAAAACGACTTTTCATCCAAATCAACAAACTGAAACGATTTCATTTGACCATTAGCGGATTTAGTACTAATAAAAAGCAGCTTTGATCCGTTGGAAAACTCATTAAAATCCAATAGACTCCAAGAAAGGTGCTGTCTCACTCGGAAAATGACATAAAAAAGAGAAATGTCTGGCGTTTAACTCAAACGTTAGCGGATATAAAAATTCACGGACAACGCATTTCGCTTTTACAGCTCTATATCAATTCAGCAAGTCTGGACAGAGTAGACGAAACCAAAAACGTTTTATTAATTTCTTTTCACCTGCAGTGTTTGCAAGTTGTAAATATTTAAATTAGAATGGTCCAAATTGAGACGTGCTAGTATCAGGTAAAGTTTCTGAACTAATTTACTATTGTAGTAGAAATTTTAATTTTAATTTACACAACATTTTAGATAAGGCATGTTCATCAAGGTTAATAATGATATTAAGTCTAAATGATAAATTGTCACATAAGTCAGCGACTTACACGTTTGCAATATTTCAAGAATGCAATTTATCCGACACCATGGAAGTACTTCAATTTTTCGCAAATAACACGTCTCGGCAAGTAAGTGATTATTTTGAAGAAACATATAAAGCATGTTAATATATTGTACTTCGCACTAATTTCTTGTTACACCGATCGCTTAAGTGGTTTTGAGCATACATGTACGCCTCTAATGCCAAAATTGGATAAACTTCATCATCATATCTTAAAGCGTAGATTTGAATTATATTCCATTTATAATCGTTGCTTGCGCTGTCTTATTTGCATATCCTAAGCATCGATTTCTCTACATCCACATTTAGAAATGTAATTATAAATAGCCCATATATTACGAGTCGTACGAGGAAATATACACTTTACATGTACATGTAGCCTACTGTATATTAAATTTATACATAAAGAAATACCCCTCAGATATAGGTCACCTTAAAGGCCTACTGAAGCACGCATCCAAAGAGTCGTAAATCTAGTTACAGCATGTTGGTAACAACATGTTGGTTTCATTGGTGGGAAATTAAATGTACATGTATTATCGAATGATATCATGATCAAGTTGTATTGTAATGCTGCTGATTTTAGAATAAATTGTTAAATTTTCTATTTATTTGTATTCACTGCTTGAACACAGTGTGTAATATGAATATTTCATTGAATAGCAACGCGTAGGAACCCAGAAATTCACACAGTATATAATATATGATGGCATTTTGTTCCAAATCATCATATAAACTAGCAATAATGAATGAGGCATACATTCTTACGTGATGGTGTACAGGAATGTTACATCTTCATGGCGTCCTCTGTGAAGGCCTATTTACACGTACTTGCATGCTATGAAGACATTTGATACAAGTGTAATTAATCTTCAAAAGTATAACATAAATGAATGTAAATCATCAAAATAATTCCAGTTACTTGCACAGTAGATGTAGCTCGGTTTCATTATGAAATGCTAGCAAGAACTATAGTAATATATGCGACTGTATAATGTTCCTTTGATATTTAATGAATTGCCCGAATGCCTATTGATACTGAAAAGTTACTTAATTGGAAGTTAGTAGGGATTGTGCTGTAATTGTGCTTGATTTTATTATATGCATTATTGTGTATTATTTGTTTTGACTGTAATGATATGTTGTACCTGTAATGTTGTCATCGGATATTACTCAAGACATACAAGTTCATGATTGAACTTCGTCCGAGCTTATTGAAGAAAATAAAATATGTATCTATCTATCTATCTACATGTATCTATTCTAATATACTAAAAATGCACTAATAGTCTGAAAAAATTCAATGATTATATTTAACATTATTCTGAATTAATTACGAAATACTTGACCACATTATTGTTTTGCATTAATCATACTATATATTGAAATAAAATGATGAAATTCACGTCACTAACCACTGTTGTGTTCTTGTAGTAAAAGAACTTAAAAAAGGACATGTCTACGTTGTATGTCGTTTGTGTTTGGTGCCAGAACTTGCGCAACTAAATTTCTTTTCATGGTAATACCATTGCTGATTATTTCGAAAGGAATGGAGAGAGAACAAAAAAAGTTGTCCTAATTTACCAAACAAACTAAAATGGCGGGCAGTCTTGCGACCGCCCTTAACTCATAACAAACACAAAGCACGCATTGTCGAATGACATCAGTTTCAACTATTTCTCTAAAATTTCATTCAACCGAAGCTGTGGAAGTGACATAACGAGCCGGGCTCCAAATACACGATCAATAATTCGGTCTTGTTGGAAATGTTGCCTCTCGCACAATTCGCAGACACATTTTTGCTTTTTCGTACACCGAACCTCGAACAAAGAACCTTGTTTTTTATTCCCAAGTCAACATTAGAAAAAATAAGAATAAAAACTAACTCAAAAATAACAGCTTAATGGCTAACGACGTATTAGGCGGAACACTTCCGATATATTTGATCTGTGGAATTAAACGAAAGCGTTCTAAATATAAACTGGCTTCTAACTTTGAAAAATCCAATGATGTTACGGGGAAAAACAACAGCTAATAGGTCCAGTGCGTATTGCCAACCACGAATACATAACATTACGTGCAGCAAAATATGCTATTAATGTATTTCAATTTGTCCTCAAAAATCCCGTCCGTTAACTAAGATGTAGCACTAAATCAAGATAGTTAAAGAAACGGGTCGCCTTCAGACGTATTTTAATTTAACACCATCGCTACAAAATACAGCTAAGCTTATATAAATAAAAAGAAGATAATGCGATCTCATAATCTTTAATAAAGGTAAAAAATCAGATTTGCTTCAAAGATTTCTAACTTGGATGTTGGCCAGTTTCCAGGATCGTTTCCCCACTAGCGTCGTGCCAGCTCTATCATGCAAGTCGTTATTGGAAATGTCATTGCTCCGAGAATCCAGAAATTCGTACCAAGAACACATTTTAACAGGGTGCCCAATAAATTGAATGATTAAAACAATTCAAATTAAACATTGGAATTCTACGAAAAAATATAGCTAATGCGAAACGAAAATAATTAATATTGTAATGAGAACTACTACAATACTTCATTAGTGTCAGAAGCATTATCCTTAGCTGATTCACTTTTAGCTCCTTAAAAGGAATCTGCATCTTAATTCTTAATTGCAATACAATTAGAATGCACCCTGATACCATATTTAGAATTAAATCGATATAGCACGTTGTCCAGATTGATATAATGCGTCGAAATTTGGCCAGCAATTTATCTATGGAAAAATTTATTGACAAATGACAACCGATGAAATATTATTGGCATCCCGTGAAATATGGTTGGCAGTGGAACCTCCTCACTTTTTACGAGAACTGGCGTCAGCACAAGGGAATACTTTAAAGGACTTCGCCAAATCCCTGGGTGATAATAAATAGTCTCATTCAATTATTTTTCCGGCCAACGCAGTTTTTACGACAGCTTGGAATTACGAGTATTTTCAATTTAAAATATGTCGAACAGTTGCACATTTCATACAGTGAAAATACGACGGGAGCAAATAAATTAGTATTACGATTGTCAAAAGGGAGCTTCAGACTTACACCACAACACATTTTGGAACCAATGTGGCACCTAAGAAAACCATATGATACGATTCTTTACAAGGATTTACAGAATCGTCATTCTGGTTCTGAATCACACTGTGACCAGAATGATGTTGTAGTCAGCAACCAGCTCTAGCAATCAACATTACTTTCACTATGCCATTGTAAATCACAGAACAAAACACATTCACATGTTAACACACAAAAACATGTAAAAGCAAAGTTGTCATTTATCCATATTGCTAGTAACAGATTGGAACATTTTCGATTAACAATACTTGCACATAAACTGTGTACGAAAGAAAATGGAGTAATGCATTTATTATATTTCATTTTAAAAAACCATTAAGATTCTTAAAGATGCACTTTAAGGGAAATCTTGATTAAAATAATAATAGATATAAACGCAATCTTGTGTTTAGTAAAAAATATGAAGAGTATTCCATAAACACAGTAATACACATGTACAAGTAATAGAAACTGCAAACGCAGTGTTCTAATATAGACTGTGGGCCATCAGTACAGCCACTGCAGTGTATAGATCCATAGAATTCTACGACACTGAATGGCTTCCCTGGAAGCGCATTAATTTTCAACACTTTCAGATGCTGGAATTTTGAAATCCAAAACACCAACTTGAATTTGTCAATGGGTTAATGTGCATTATTGTGGTGTTCGCCAAATGTGCTCAATTAAATCGGCTTGAATTTGACTTCACGCGCTTCATACCATGTGAGGATTAAGTGCACTTCGGAGAGTGCAAACTGCCCCTGTGATTACAAGCAATTTTACATGCAATTAATTTCAAAGCACGCCCAAACGCGTACACAGCTAGCGAAAAGCCGTTCTTGGCGACCCCTAATTTCAAGTTGCCTGATCGCATATCCATGTTCGCATAACCAAACCACTGGAGAATTTCCACGACGATAAATCCGCAGCGTCCGAGTCGAATGGAAATCCTAAATATCCATTGTAATGGCTGGTAATAAATCTCCCAACCGAACCTCTTTAGCTCTCCAGTGCCTTGCGTGATATATCTCCGAGCGGCCTAAGCCTCGAAAACAAAGTCCTGAAATATGGATATACATAAGTCTTGGAGGCTGCGGTGATGACTGCAACCCTGGCATAACTAAGAATAGATGGGAGTGATTCGCAGGGATGCATTCCAGGAGTAAAAAGTAGGCGAAAACGTGTTGGTAGGATCAATACGGATTAGTGCTCGCTCGGCCCTTTCACCATGTCCGTAAAACCCTGCGTGACACATCCCTGTTTTTGCCTCAGTCTGCCCTGGCACCATTCCAGCGCCAGTGTCGTTCAACCGCCAACGTTGACAATTTCAGCGGCGCAAATAAAACGCAAGAAAACGAAAAGCGATGCAAACGTATTTTTATACTTATTTAAATGATGCCCATCTCCCGTACTTTATGAGCAAACAAACTCGCGCAACCATTGCCATATCATCGCAGATGGCAAATAGAAAAGCACGTCCGACTCCTTAAAGTCGAACGCGCTATAAACCCAGGCCGTTGAACGATTTTGAACGTTTATGGTCGGAAATATAGACACGAAAACGGGGAATGGTGTTCTCTGCATTGACAGGAATGGCGGTTTCTAACCCCTTCACGCACGTCAACTCGATCAACCACAAAACTGCGTGGTTTGTCAACATTGCTCTGATAATGCAGACCGACCAGGGTTGCCAAACCAGTACCAATGCAACTAATGCAGTACCATCAATTAGTTGAAATACTAGGATTTGAAATCTTCCCTGTGATATACGGCATTTTAATCTAGAGCATGGATCTTCTCTACGGTGCACAGTGGTTCAACATGGGCAAAATGCTGATTGCCAATACACTAATTTTCTTAAATAGGAGGTTTTAGGTTACATCCACTATTTACAGATGTTTGGGAACTATTTGGATGTTGAAAGTAATTGCCTGAACAATAACGTTTTAATACTTTGAGCGTGATATTTTAATAGTTTATTATATTTCAGTTAATGTATTTTAATAATTAGTCGGCTGGTCATGAAATAAAATGAAACAAATGTTTATGGAGAAAATATAACATGTTCCGATGAGTTTTAATGCCAATTTATTTTCTACATTTGCACAGGTCGGTTAACTTTCAAACAATGATAAGCGTGCAATTGTTTTATTGGAAAATTCGAAACTACACTTTCTATTATAGATTAGATGTTAACCTAGATTTGGAATTTGCGTTTTCCAGAACCAACAAGGCTTCAAAATGTCTTTTTAGAAGTTATTGCTTTTAAAAATCTGTTTTAATATTTGTTTATAATTTTTTATTATTTTCCCTACAAGTAATATTTGTAAAATGTTTCAAGTTTGATTCAAAATTTTTGTTTACGATACTGTAGTTCCTGATTTCAAAATTTCGGCAAGCTTATTTATGCTCTCTGAATAGTGATGTAATGATAAATTTTTTTAAAAGTAATCAGTTATAATAATTTCTACAACCTAGTACAAATTGGTGAAAAAAGTTCAATTGAAAGAAAAAATACCAAGAAAGCAAGTTCAAGAAGATTGCATTTTTTTGTTTATTATTAAAGCAAATATTGAAAGAATGAAAACTAGAAAGTGAAATAAATTTGAAGATCGATTTCGCGCACATTCCTTCATGTTTCATAATCGGCAACCTTCAGTTACAGATCCTTTGTTTAATCTGTACAAAATTGGTCGTGGAAGAAAACTCATTTTTCAAGCATGTGCCCAATTATTTTTGAGGGTTTCTTTCAAAATTTTAACTATTTTGACTAACACTGATGTAATACAATACGAAATGAAATATATCTACATGTATTTGTATTTCACGACTTTCAAGGATAACCCTGAGAACACTAAAGCGTGAATAATGCTTGTTTCGTTAAGTATGGGGCCAATTAATTACTATTTTTTTATTTTCAATCATGTTTCATGTTACCTGCAAAAATTAACAGTAAACAAAGTTAATATATAATTTCGAGTTCTCTATTAGGTCAATTTTTGTCCCTAAATCTGTCAACATCAGAACTTTTCTTATTTATTACTATTTCTTATTTGAATGTAGAATAAAACGTTTTTGCACTTTTTTCCACGAATATCGATTGAAAACACCTTCAAGAGAATCAATTTTCCGTTTTTTTCTCTTACAAGGTTTATCCTCATTTGTTAATCTTTTTTACAGATGAAATTTGTTGAAATTAATGCATCAGTCTTGTCTGGTGGCAACGAAGCAGATAAAACATCGTTGTTTAATGTAGAGACGTTTTCGTATGTCACATATTAAGTGTAAACACTAAACTAAACAGGCAACACGATGCAATATGGCAATAAGATGTGCTTGCAGAATCTTAATATAGTCTTAGCATAAAAGCATTTTTATTTTATTTTATTCTACCCAGCCTTAGTGTCTCTTAATGCTGGTTCCAGCATATATGTATAACATTATGTAATGAATGTTGGTTTCGAAGTCATATGTATTTCCAAATAATGCAAAATTTTGCAAATTATCAATAATGGTGGTATGTGCTTTCAAGTATTCAGACTACCTAACTTTTACTAATTTTTATCAATATTTTAAATTTACCATATTTTTTTCAAAATAAATTCACTACGTAATTTTCAATACATGTATTTTGTTGCTTGAAGCATAACTTAAATACACTGTATTATGGGTGTGATATATAGGTTCCATTACGTAGACCTTACTTATAGGATGTAGGAATGTACTTATAGGATGTACGAACCCACCAATTCCTAAATAATGGAAGGCCTGTCATGTTCCAAAACGCTTCAAAACAAGTAATGTTTAACCCATGGTGAAGTGTTTGAAAATGACATGTGACAGACTCATTACTAACACGTGCTAAACATGTAAATAATGAGTTTTAACTGTATTTTTCAAGGCATCCTGCTACCTAGCTCCTAAAAAGTGCACACAAAGCAGAAAAACACTGCCGTCAAAAATCTCGTAACGTCACCAAAAAGAACAGCAATAACGCAGCACTGCGCAATAATCTGATGCGGCTCAAATACAAATACGTTCCAATAAACGGAAATTCAAAATTAAGCAGGTCATAGCGCCATCTCTATAATCCGCTCGAATGGCAACTGCTTTATTTGTGTCTTTTCAACCGGCTTCACCATTAGTTACACCAGCATCCATATGCGTGTCGCTCTCAGCAATAAATCAATAGCATCGAGTAATGTGGTAAGTCAATGTATTGTTCGAGAGAGTTAATCTAATCGTGTCAACATTTTAGTTTCTTGGAGAGTTTGGCGTCAACGTTACGATGACAAGGAAGATATTCGGCGACATTAATCGTATTATTTTCGCGGAGGCTAAAAAAAATCTTTATATTTTCAGAACACAATTTATCATGGAGAATATTTTCGCAATTCCATCAATCACCGGGTTTATCTCTGAAAGTTGCCAAAAACTCCTCGCGCATTTATTCAGAAACACAAATAGGCAGAGTGTGGGCCCCCATCGCCGAGCTTTTTATCGCCCAAACTTCGGCAGGGTCTATTTTAGAAATTCAAACAAGGGTATCCAGGACTCCGTTCCAAAGAACTGGAATAAAACGCTGACCAATTGGCAGCACGCTCGCCGCTCAATAGCATCCTTAGAGAACAGAAGAGGGAGAAAAGCAATGTTGGTGAGAAATCTTTGTTGTCCATCAAGATGATGGCCACCCACGGTATTATGCGCATAAAAACACTTCAGCAAAATAAAAACCGACGGATGTCAAAACGACAAGAAATCCACAAAAACATTTTTTTACGAAATAAGGATAAAAAAAAACTCGAGAGGGTTACGAGAAGATTATGGACCCCTATATTGGAGGGCTTTATGTTCGATAACACAAGCCAGCAGAAGCATCGAACGTACTGATCTAAATTCATCTCAAGAGCAGAAAGAAAGATGGCATGTTCAAGAAACTATTGGAATTTACTCAGCACGGAATTTCAAGAGTTATGAAAACGAAGATAAATGAATGAGCTACGTTTTCATTAAAAAGCAATTTAGAAAACCATCATCTGCAAAAATAAATTAAAAGCCTTAGCTTTACACTGGCTTTTTAATTGCTTTGAAAATACAATAAATATAAAATAAGTTAATTTACTGTAAATTCCAATAACGAATGGCAAGAATGCAATTTATGATACGCAAGATACATGTATTCACGTTTCAATTAAACATATGTTATACATAGATGTACATAAATAGTTTAATATTTTTTGTAATAAATAATTAGCACTGATTATTGCTGAGCTTTTAACTGTAACAACACAATGTCCTTTATGAATTTTATGGAGAACTGAATTGAATTCAATATTAAACGTATTCTTTACAATTAACATGTACATGTATGTTATAGTAAGTATTTAAAAATGGGTCCAATGTATACCAATGGCAATACAAAGTTTTGTTTTCAACAGAAAGCATATTTTTTATCTTCTCTGCGTTGAACTATGCAAACGTAAACATCTACATGCTGTCATCAAGAAATACATGTGCACTGCTCTAAATTATTTTAAGACGTCATCTGAAAGCACTTTCATGCTCCTTAAAATGTTACCAGTGAGCCCCCTATAAAGGTAAAACTGTTCCCTAGTGAGAGAATCATGAATATGCATGAAGGTATATCCTTGCCAAACTACAGCTTCATCCTTGGCCTAAATAACCTTTATGATGTTGCCAGGATTTGACCTTATTTTGAGCCACTGTTGCAAGAGTTAGCCAACAGATGGAGACTGTTGGTACAATATCTTATACAATACAATAGGGGAATTTCGCCAAATGCATAAATAATGCAGAAGGGTATTGCGTGCGCTTTGCTAATCCTCTTTACTTCTATTTTTATTTACGAGATTATTCTTAAAAAGTATTACAATTATTCAACCATAGTCAGTACCCTATTATCAGCAAGTACATATATAGACTTATGTATTAGCCGTATGGTTCAAGTAAATGTAATTTCAAACAGCTACAATAGATATCAAATATGAATGTATCACTATAGAAGTGAATTTGATTTTAGGCTGTATTTTTCCATTTCATGGATCCAAATCCTTTGTTTACAGAAAACAATTTTCAATTTTCTATATCCCCGAAAAATGTGTAATTGTCTTTGTGTGTATTTTGCAGTACATATAAGCATGCCATTCTTGCATGCATGTAGATTTACTAGTTGCTCGAAATGTTACTACAATTGTAATCATATTGACAATAGTTATAGGCGTGCAGGGATACTGGGATAGTCACAAGAGAAACATTGATTTCGTAACTCATTATCCGTCTGACAGACTTACAGAATTTACAAAAAGTGTTGGCTGGCTATTTATTATAGACTCCCTCAGTGAATTTATGTATTGATGTATTGTATTGATATGAATTTATGTGAAGTGTGTTGATGACTGGCAGAAGATTATTTCAAGCGTTACTCAGAAGTTAGCGCTTCCTAAACTTGTCATCCCGGGTATGGCTTCCATTTGAAAATGTCGTCCATTTCCGGGACGCAGGCCACACAACTGAAAACCATCGATATCACGATTGTTAACACCATCACTTGTAATTCGGCTCAGGTCCCAGGATGCACGAATGCAGTTTCGTCAATATCATTTGCTTTCAAATGACATATCACATTCCAATTGGGTTATTCAAGGTACACACGCGCATGCAAGAGTGCCTATTTTGTCAAGAGAAAGCCTTCTGTGTATTCTGGGCTTCAGGGAGAGCCTTTGTGAGAACTGCGTTTACTATACTGCTACGTGCTTACACGCCATGCCCAAGCAGAGGACGCCCAACAGAGTGGATTTTTTTAAACCCATGATAGATATTTCTATCGGAGTTTCTTTTTCGCTCTTCCGCTAGAGTGGTTTTCTAACGGTTTCCTTCAATTGTGTATATTGTGCAGCTAGGCCAGAGCGCGCCGAGAATTGTGTCACAATGTCTGGGCCTGGACAGAAACAGAGAAGAAAAGGTGCAGAATCCCTTTTAATAGTTGGCAGGCCCAAATCTAGTTATGGCTTTTGAGCGAGGGGTTTTGTGAAAAGAGTGGCAGCTCCTACAATGTTTTCAAACATCCTAGCAAGCCAAGAAAGATACGCCAAAGAAAACCTTATTTACGGATAGACCGACTGAGAGCATCTTAAACCCCTATCTCTATTTCTTTATTCGCTTCTAAGAGCGTATATAAAAAACACGAAAGAGAATAAAAAAGGAAGCAACACAGAACCAGAAAGGATGAACAATAATTGAAGAATGCTTGACAGAAACAACAACCCAAAAGATAGAATGATCCTTCTGCGGCCCAAATTACTCTGGCTGTATATATATTGAAGATAATTTCACGAATCCGTGGCGAACCTATAAAGATGAGCTGGAAATGATTACTAACACACACATGGGTATATACGACTACTGGTTCAAACGGACAAAAGTGGCATGTTTTAAATAGTTGCGTATTGCGCGCCACAAAATGCTGGTGAATGTAAACTCTGATAAATAAATATAGATGTTATGTAGACTGTAGTATAACAATGTACATTAGTATGTGTATGAAAAATACCGTTAAACTTTTCTGTTCATGCTCATGCAACAACGTATTTCCTTAACGTGTCAAAATTACATCATTTGTATGCCTACATGTAGGTACATATTTGTCTACATTTACATTATGGACATTATGCAGAAAATGTTATTTTGAAATTATTATAATTTTGCGTAATCCGTCTGAAGTCTATAAACATACAGTATACAATCACCTTACATTATAAACAACCCTTCTTGAATATAAACATTTTCTTTCATGTAACATTACATTTACTTTGCTTACATTACTTTGCATTTAACTTGCTCTATTTTCATTATCAAGACAGACAGACAGATGAAAGAAACTATGAGCTTCAGCTCTTATTGTTTTTGCACAATTGCTTAGGCAATATTCAGTTTAATATTTTTTAATTACAGACTTTACAGTAGGATGATAAGTTTGTTCGATTAATAATATTAAGAATCGGACCCCAGTTCCATAAGGAACGGCTTACGTTGCCCCTCCTTGGGGGTCCGCATGCCAGATAGTAAAAATTTAAAGATAAAGATAAATAAACAGCATGCATTGTTGCATCAAGTTGGAGTTATAAATGGTTTTAGATTCAGATATTGCCACGCATAAAAACGTCCTAAAGTTATATTACCTAATGCTGAAAATTTAGTTCAAAAATCAATGTTTCCCGCACTACCAGGTGTCGATCTAAATAACTAATGCTCCATTCGCAAATACATGCTTGCAAGGTCAGTAACACATTTCATCCGACTAATTAAAAGGACTCAGCTGATTTGCACAAGAAACGTTATCGCTACTCGAAAGCCCGGTTTTAATTCAATAAAAAACCACATGTGGGGTAACAGTTATAGGAATGTTCTCGACAAATTTACGGTGCTGTCAGCATCAGTTCCTCAGCAGCAGTTGAAGATGGCGCAAAAACAGCGTCTCCAGCCTTCTTTATTGACAAATTTTCAGACAAGGTACGAGGCCATAAATTGTTTTTATCACTTCGCGCATACTTGCAAATAAAACAGATATTCCCCGCTGTAAGAGACATGCAACTGGAGCGGCGCCTACGCACTTTTGCAGATTTAAAAAATTGCATTTTCTGGAGGTATAATTCCGCGTTTAAGGAGATTACGACAAAGTAACGTGGCCACCATTTGCACGGCTACCAAATCAGTGTTTTTTTATAAATTTGTTTGTTCTGACGGGGAAGACGCCCATGTCAGACAAAAGCGTGTCTACCCTACGTGAAAGACAACAGGCTTAAGTGGTTTTAGGAGAGAGGACAATAAATATAAGTCGAGCAAAGATGCGATCATAGAGAAGCGGCGTATTTGCATAAATCGCTTCAAACTTGATATTTTATCCGCTTTTCTGTGCAAGCGCTGCGCTTCAAATAAGCAACAGAGCCTAACCTTACTTAACGGCAGTTTACGATCCAGCGAACCTATAATTTGATTCCAGTCTGATTGCAAATATAACGACGACAACGCCCAATATCGTTTCCTAAATTTGCGACACACTTGGAGACTGAATCTGATATAATGCTTGACTTGTCCAGAGCTGGTAGATGGGAGCGCCCGCAAATGACGTCACGCAAATCTCGATTTTTTTTTTTTTTTTGCCGTCCAAGTTCCTACCCTCGTCACATTTTGTCACTAAAACACCCTCTAAGGAGTTTCCAGAAAGCATAGTGGAAAATAATGATTTATGTACTGAGTATTGGTTTTATTGTTGGGAAATTGAAGGTAGTAAAATGAGGTAATAATCTGTAGCTTATCATGCAATGCCGGCCATGAATTTAAATTATTTGAAGCTTCATTACTTTTCTAAATCTGCTGTGTTTCAAATAAATTTTAAAATACAGTTAGTTGTGGCTTTTTTAATTTATAGTTGTTTTCCTAATAAAAGTGTGCATTGTGGATAATATTCAGGCAATTGTAAGCACTAGGTAGGCCTACCCACAAAATCCTAGTGTTTCATGTTTCAATACGCTACAACTTCCAACGCATTCCTACTTGTTGATGCACAGATGGTACACTCATGATTATTACTACGGAAAAAAGTTAAAACTACACATCTCGTGGTTATCTCGGGACAGTGTAAAATAGGCAGAGCGGTGCATGACAAAATATTTTTTTTTAAATTAAACTACCCACTGCCAGTATAATGTATTATTATTGAGCAATCAGGTCAAACTACAAGTATAAAAACTGTGAGCACCAAAGAACACGCTGGAATAAATATCGACCATTTGTACCGACCATGTAATGAAGGTTAATGATGCAATGGGATGCAATAATAGGTTTGAAATGGTCACAATCTGCCATCCCTCAATTCCATTGTATCAGTTCCTTCATAAGCATTCATCGATTTTACTATTAATTCGGAACGCCTTCCATCATTTTGTATTTATTTTGCAATTCTTGGATTGAAGCTACACTCGCATATTACAGGGCATTAAAGATTGAAAGGAAGTCCTATTAAAGTTGCGTCTCATTAGTTCCATTGAATAAAGATAATATCGCTGCTTTCTACTCTAATTAAGTTGTTAGGACTTCGGACACGCTCAATTCTAAGCACCCGCTCCATGTTTGTAAGAAGGTTATGCTTGTAGAGTTGTAGTGCCTGGACGTGCGGTGTCTTACTGGCAGATCCACTGGCATGTTCTTGTTCAGGAGTAATTGGCTGTAGTTATTCATGCAGTGAAATAAAGCCAGACCGCCGTTAGAATCACGACTGGAAATCTATTCCTCACAATAAGCGGAGGTCGCACAAGGGAGATGCCCGAAAAACAAGAATGAAAGGCGAGCGCCGCATTCATGAATACATTTTAGATGGACTCCACAGGCATCAAATCATTATTGGCGGAAACAAATACGGTGATAGAGGGCGTCCATTTTTCTTCTGCAGCCATTTCTCACTCGACTGTCCACGTCGTGTGCGCATAGGGGCTGCTACTTCCGGTCTAGCTGGTCGCCCAAGCATCTTTCATGTCAAAAGTAGCGCTCCGGCTTAGGTAGCGACTGTCTTTATCTATGCGAAAAAAGCGCGTTTTTTAATCGAAAAACCCTTGCTCGCAGTCATGTAAACTGGAGATTTATTAAGATGAGATTTTTCACACTGTCGCGCTTTTTCTCGCTGATATACTTCACGTCACGTGGATGCTCGAAGTGCTTTTGTTCTCAGCGTAAAACTGAAATCAGGGCTGCCGAGGCCTGGCAAATCACTTTAGAGGCATTCATCCGAATTGCAGTTCAGCACTAGGCAACTTGCAGACACATTTTCTCAGTCATTGGAATAAAATCCGAGACTTCTTTATCCTCTCGCTCGCTCTCAATGCGTCAATTCCACGGATTTCCATTTGCGGATCAATCCGAAGGAAATTTTCTCGAGACGATCGAAATGCAACTATAGATTTGGAGTTTTCATATCTGGGGTTTTGCGCAATTCGAATAAATGGCGCTTACGTTTCACGCCATGCAAAAACAGTAGGTGTTCTGCAGCAGACAATAAGATGGTTTAAATAAATACAAGCGTCTACAACCTCGTTAACCAGATGGCTATGGTGCTGCCACCTAGAAGATACCTCACGCACTCAAATGTGGAGTAGTTTTCACAGATATAACAGTAGTCTTCGTTGTTAATTTATTACATAGGATTCCGAAATGTTAAATAAATAAATAAATTACAGTAAACTCTCAACTCTCGCGGCTTCTGCATCCGCGACCTCAACATTTGCGATTAAGGCTGAAATAATGACAGACGTATAAGGAAAGCTTTATAGGTGTTCACACACGGGCAGAATTTTGACAGTTTTCGTACGCCACATACCATGTCATTAAAAATAAATGTTTAAACATTAAAAAAATTTAAAAAATGCCTCATCTTAATGCATTTGTCATCAAAACAAGAACGTGGCATCTCGTATACATGTAGTGCTGTGCTTTTCGAATATCAAATATCGAATGTTCGAATATATTCGAATATTCGAATATTCGAACTGGGATTTT
>JAQIXS010002478.1:0-22644 GCA_034700785.1 Rossiulus vilnensis
CCCACACATATTATAATGATGTGGTATCACACTAAATTTCCACTCCACAAGGGTTCCTATAATGTATTATGATAAAAAAAATGTTGGAAAAGAGAGTGAGGGTCGAGCACTTACGACGTTATGGTTAAGTATACCCCTCACAAGTTTTCCAAATCTCAAAATGTTTATTGCACATCAACAACATGCCCAAAAGAATTTTGGACCATCTAATGTAAACTGTTTTACATAAAATTACCGGAATCGTGTCATGGCCTTTAAAAGACATGTTCAGACACGTTGGGACAGCTTAGAATCATATCGACAAAGCATGCATTAAAATACCTTTACATATAGTTTTTATTATGTTTTGTCAGTAGGCAGTTTATCCATAGACTTGAAAATTAAAGTTCATACGCATTGCACAAAAATATCGATTCGGCAGATTTTTCCCCAAAATCAGTTGCTCGGTTGGTCAACAACTGGGCTGAAATATTGCGGAAAAGTGATATGCATTTAAATATTTGCTGCTAAATCAACATAGCGTTATTAGAGCGTGGTACAACGACCAAAAGCCTTGTCATCTGCTAACTTAGGCTTGTTAAATTTGTTCGAGCGTGAAACTACAAGAGCATGTCTAATTTGGCTGAAATTGCAAAATCAATGTGTGACAATTTAATATCTAGGCCTGGTTGTTTACCTGCATGGAAGATACATGCGCATGAACATTGTGTATACAGTGGAAACTGGAAATAGGATACATGTTTCCGGTTTAATATAACGTTCACAGGTGTTTTTTTTTTTCAAGTAGGGGATTTTCAAAGATTACCGGTGTTTTATGGCTAATTTTCGGTAGTTTATATCGATATTCTTGTAATATCATTTAAGTTCCCCAATGGGATTAAAGTGTGCCTCATAAGAAAAATATCATTCCACTAACAGTATTATTATTATTATTATTATTATTATTATTATTATATTTACATATTATTATTACACCGTGCAACGATAGGCAAATGTTTTCATTAATAGCAGGCGCTAATGCAATAAATGATCTTCAATGAAAAAAAAGTTCAAATAGCCGCATGTCGAACGTGCGCAGTAAAAATAAAATTTATGACAATATAACCTAAATAATAATAATAATAAAACGTCAAAAGTACCACCCTACTGTTGATAAACGATTTAGTTTACAGGGCGATTCCTCATTTGCGGTTTACGATGCTGAACATGAATACACCTTAAATTTACATAAAAAAATTTCATAATTACTTTTGGACTTGCTATTAACGTGCAATGGGTACTTCAGCCATAAATAAAAATCCGATATTTGCGAAACCCAATGTCAGGACATGATCGAAATGAGCAACAAACACAACATAAAATATAATCTTTTTAATTTAAGTTTATTGCTACACATTATAGTATTCTATGAATTATGCTATGCAATCAAATTTAACGATGATTTCGGTGTACGACAAGTAGAGGGAACAATTATCAGATGCATACTTTACTTAGATGGGTTATAAAGCTATACTATAGGCAGCAGTGTATTGTTTCAGATGCAATATTAAAATGAAAATGAAAACAAAATGGCTGTGTATATAGCACTATACTGAGTAAACAATTTCATTTTCAATCCCTAATTTTCTCCATAAGAAATTCAACAATATTCTCCTAAAATCAGTTTTAAAAGTTATGTCCTTGTGTTCCTACTGCATACTGAAAGTCCTGGGTACGCCACTGATACTTATATCAAAGTGATTAAAATAAATGTAATTTGTTGCATGATGCACTTACATTGTACACAAGCAATGCTGGTGCCAAGTACTTGGCTGACTAAGTCAAAATGCAACAAACCTAATTTGACTCTGATCTTGACCTGAAGCAAGAAGGATGAGATGGCCGTTGAGGTGTTACTAACGTGTTACTTAAGCACGGTACAATTGTGAAGAATGATCTCAAGAAAGCATCGACTGCGGAATATCCCATCCATCGTCGACGCAATAAGGGAGCAGTTTGAATTCAAGGGGTTACCACCAATAACGCTCTCCCTGTTTATCGTAATGGGCCCCAACATATTCGATAGCTATCCAGTTGTTTCCAGCATCTGAACCTTTTTCGCTCTTTTAATCTGCTCTGAAAGCATAATAAATGTCTGAATGGCAGAGGCAGAGAGAGATCAAGAAAACGATCCCGCTATATCGACTATGTTTAATGGAGCACAAAAAAGCACGTAGAGGCCATACATTTACTCGTGGATCAGCCACGCACTGGTCATCGAAAAACACCAACCCAACCTCCCAAAGTGGGCACTCAGCGGCGTTTCAAACATTTTCACAGAAAATGGCAGCTTGCCACGCCACTTTCGATGACGTACAAAAAAGAAGAAGAGGCAAAGTAAGGGGTGTACAAATGTACATTGTATTTCTAACCTATATTCAAAAGGGGTGAACTTTCCAACTTGAAGGCTTAAGACCAGGGTTTAAGCCACTGTCAACATGCTTAACGTTTCCAAAAAAATTAGAATTTGCAGGCAGAATTGAGTTATGCTTATGCTCAATGCGTTAATCATTATGATACTTACATCGTATCATGAACAGATCTGCATATGCAAAGTAGGGCAAACAAAGCAAGTATATGGTAAATTCAAGCGTACATTTATGATTATTAAAAAAAAGTTAAATGTTGATAGCGACATACCTGTACATGTATGTGCTCTTCTGATATAAAGAAATACAAATTTAACAGAGCTTTTGGATTAACCATGCTCATACAACTGCAAAACAAAACACATTTGAGAAAGTAAGATTAAGTACGATCAAGAAATGCCTCAGTCACTGTACCGATTTATCTCCAGTCACTTAAGGAAAATTCCCCATAGTTGCACAATGCTTACGTTGAGCGGGTGCTCATGACTGATCCGAAGTCGAGGTCAAAACATGCAATTTCACAGAGGCAAACGATTCGAATAGGCTGTCTCCTATTGCATCATGATTTCACATAACCATGCAAGGGAGATTATTAACACGCATAAAGATGATTCAAAACGTGTTCAAAAATGTTCTAAAAACAACATTATCGGCATGCCAAAAACTTGCACTTATGCTTAAACTGACGGTTTTCATTAAACTATGTTGATACACTTTTAAGTTGGCACCTGCTTCTTATTGCACCAGTTCCATGTTGCTACAACATTCAGTGGATTTCATTTTTGCACTTTAGCTGATTGTGCCACGTTGCAACAAAGGAACCACTAAAAACACAAGCATGTCAACACATGGTGTTCATGTTAGAACATATGGTTTACATGCCATTCTGCCACCATCTTTGCAACAACGAAGAAATCACTGAAAATACAAGCTAATTAGATGAATGAAAAGGATCAGGTTGGAATACATAGCTATTGTGTTTCAAATTGTACAAACTTATATGAGAAAAACATGAAATGGATCAGGTTAGAACACACGTGCGATTTTTGAAATACGTGAACAATGTGTTCTGACCTGATAATTTTCATGTTTTCTAACCAGCTTGGATTTTCAGCAGGTATTTCACTGTAGTCAAAATGGCGGCATATTGCACTACGGCGCTTCTATCAAAGTGCAAAAATAGACTCCTCTGCACGTAAGCATACATTAGATGCGCATACTACGCTGCCAATGAGTATCACCAGGGTCGCCAAATTTCCCGCAATTAACAGATTCCGGTAATGTTTTGCAAATTGGTGCGAACAGGTGGAGTAAATCGCACAGTTTGCGATGATCAATTCCTCCCAAACATGGGCATCTCATTACCCCCTAAACCTCGAGCCCTCAAACGTTCGAACATCCCCTGCGGCGTCCCAACATAAGGAGGCTACGACCACGATGGACTTCACTGATTGGTCAATAAATAGACGAGAGAGAGAGAGAGATGGAGAAAGAGAGAGAGAGAATCCGTGGCCACCAAGATTTTCTAGCTTAAGCTCTGACAGCAATTAAATTCTGACCTTGGTCCAGAAGCCATTAATGCAACCGAGACTTTTATCAGAGGTAAACAGTTAGTATTGGAAAGTGATTAAAATAGCAATCCCATTCATCCTTCTAAATGCGCATCTAGCTCGCTTCACGACCATCTAAAAGGGTCAAGTCAGCTTATCATCATACCCATGGTATCACCTTTAAATATGCCATCAATGGATAACAAATAATTGCCTCCTTCAATAATTTAAAAAATTATAATTATAAATTTGTATACGCTGAAACGTGAACGATAACGTATTCTTAAAAGGATAAAAACATGTGATTTATGATTTAAGCATAAGGTTTTCATTTTGTATGGCAGGCTAAAAGACGAATTTGTAGTGTATGTGTAAGTCACGATTTTTAGGGCACATCAATTTAAAAAAAAGTCTTTCAAGCGTGAATATAATGGACCTTGGGCATCGCACGGATGTTGATCTTGGCGACTTCCGAGAGGAATACAATAATAGGTTTAGGCTTGATGGACAAAAAGAGACTAAAGTGTACTCAGTGTACAGTGCATGTGCATGCATGCTGAATGAGGCCACATTCATTTAAAATGACTTCAAGCATATTCAAGCAGATAAATTATGAAATAAACGACCAAAACAGTATTTAAATGAACAGACCAAAATCAAAATCTCATTTTAAATGAAGATGTCTTTAACGTGCAGCACGTGTACCTCAACAATCTGTGAATAGCATATTTTTTATAAATATATTTTACCTGATTAAAAAAATTCTACTGCACGAATTGATCGAATATTAAGCTAACTGACATTATTTTTTAAAATCAACTAGTAATCTGTACACAAACTGATTCCAAAATCTGACCATCAGGCTCAATAGCTGCATTACATTCCGCTTGATCATTTATTATATTCTTCAAATTTCATGGAATTATTTAAATTAAATTAAAAATACTCGCAAAATATAAAGTGACCCTGGAACAACTGATGACTCACAGCACATGTATCGTACAATGTACCATGTACTATAATTTGCTAGAATTTAACACCAAAATTGTGTATTGCCATTGCGAATCATGTCAACTTTATATACATGCAGTCATCCAAAAATATGTAGACGTAAGATCAATCCCTCCCAAGCATGGGCACCTCGATGTATAAACGTATTAATTTAATGGACAACAATAAACGGTATATTAGCATATAATGTATGTAGGATACCGAATGCGTCCATTTACTGTAAGTCCATTTGTGGCCAATTTCTGGTCTAACCATATACAGTAGGCTATGTCCATATGTGGCCCATATGTACTTTTCCCTCCCAGTAATTACAATTAAAATTGTACTTATTTGTGTTTTTTATTTTCAAATGCATTGTTAGCACAAGAGTCAACTCACATTCTGAAACATACTTAATCAGTTTTCATACAGGATGTCTCGAAAGCTCCACATGAAGTGATTTATAGTAATTTTACACTACGTCCACTATCACGTAGAGCAGTGGTCCCCAACCTCCGGGCCGCGGACCGGTACCGGTCCGTGGATAAAATGGTACCGGGCCGCCCAAGGAACATGAAATTATTTTCATTGATTTAGCGTTCTAGTGAGTTATAATGTTAAATCACATTATATTCCTTTTGGTGGTGTAACTATATTTTATTTTGAAAGCAAGTTTAAATACAATTAAATTAAAACAATCTAAAATATAAACAATCAAATGTTGACCGGTCCGCGGCGATAAAAAGGTTGGGGACCACTGAAGCAGAGTACTCATTTGAGCTAAAATTCGTCGGACACCCTGTATTTCATAAAAACGCACAGCTTTCCAATTGCGCAGTTTTGGCAAATTGCATCACTTTTCGCCAGCGTTTTTGGGGCTGGAAATTTTTCAAAATCGTAGATTTCGGTGATTTTGCTCGCGATTTGAAGTGAAATCAGCGACTAGGGATATTTTGGGTATAATAAAAAAAAATAAAAAAATGCGTTTATTTCCTCGCGGATCACCAAGCATTTTCCCCCCCGAAAATAGTAAAATATATCTATATATATATAAAAAAGACGGAGCAAAGGGCCTCGATAGAGAAAAACGGTTACGTGTTATAGTTCACTTATTCCCTTTTTTTCCCCCCCTTCCCTTCACTATCCCTCGGTATTTTTTAAGATGTACTTACTAAAAGTTAAGTAGACTCATTTGCATACGCTCGACTAGGCTCGTGGCAATAGCGAAAAGTGCGGCTATCTCGCAATTTGCAATGGCACAGATGGGAATAATAGAGACGAAATAAAAAGGGAGGCCTTTTGTTATAATTGTGTAAAAGAGGGGTAAAACACATAGACGCACCATTAGACGTACGCTTCGCTGGGCCCTGACTCGGGTCCTGGCACACCGAAAATACTACTTCGCTGTACACCCAAACACACAAGAGCATTATGGAAAATTAGGAAGTAGGAAGATGTCGGTCGACGGATAGGAAATGCAAAAAAAATGGAGGAGGAGGGTGGGATGGGGCAGGCTGTGGAGAAAAAGACCTTATTTTACCCAATTGCAGGCAGCCTCGCTAAATTTCACGACGCTTGACTTGGCCCTTTTTATACGAATCATAGCCATAGTCTGCGAATTGCAAACGGAGAAAGGAGAAGAAGATGAAAGGAAGAAATAAAAAGACAGAAAAAAAAAATCAATGCATTTTGACTAGAGAATAAAACTTAGAAAAAAAAAATTCAATGTCTCTTGACAAATGATTCGAGTAAGTGGCATCCGCAGAAGAGAAGAGAGAATAAAAAAATTGCGAAATATCAAATAAGATGTCGTTAAGATTTTAAAATTACAATCGTTTCCAGTTAATTCTGTTTCAACCCTTAATTGATACTTTAGACGAGATAAGATTGAAATTGTAGAAGAGAAACGTGTGTAGACAAGGAGCAAAAAGGAAGAAAGCATACTTGGGACATATCAATCACTCATTATAATCACACGCATCTGAAACGATCTGGTCAGGTCGATAATTGGACAAGTTTGATGACATAATGCAAAACAAAAGCCCCTAGGTATCTTCACATCTTGGCATGCAGTGTGATGAGGAAAGATTAAAATTGTGGCCATGATTTCGAATTTATTCTTCGCCTATAGCATAAAAACTGTCCAGATGTCAGTATTGTTTTACGACATCTTTGATATCCTGTTTATGCTGGAGAAAAGCATTTCTTGATGCTTAAAACAAGATGCTTTCACTCATACATGACCATATTTGACCCATATTTACTTCTTACATGGGTAGGCAAGAGTATGGGTGAATATAAGAAGACATGGTCATATATTATAAAGCTACGTTAAGTCAAAGAGAATAAGAATGAGATACTGAGACCAGTAATCTTATAAAGTATATAACCATACCTGGCAGTGTTATGTCTGCATGTCGTTCAAGTTATACATGTACGAGCACATATCTATGTTCAAAGTCTATGTGGAGCTTCGAATATTACTTTGGTATAATTTCGATATAGGCCTAACAGAACAAATACAGTGTCTTTACTTAAAATAAAGATACTACTTTGTACGTGGCCGATTAGTTTAGATGTCTACGTGTAAAGTCATCAATGCACAAATGCACCGAAAAAACATTAAAACAAAGAAAGTGCTAAAATTGAAAACCCTAAAAGCAGTAACTTGCTAACAAGATCTACATTGATGGGGTCATAACCTCACGCAGGTTAAAACGCCGTAAATAAGAGCCCCTTTTTCGGGTTATATCATGGTGCTTTGTTACAGCCAGCCCAGTAGTAAATTCAGTTTTTATTTCGCCATTAAATTTACCAACAAGAGATAAACAAAGCGAAAGTAACCTTTTGCCGAAAACGGTTTTTTTCCCCCCCTCAAACGACTTCCGTTGATGGAACTGGGAGGCTTGTTCGGTAAACCAGACGTAAAATAAATTTACAGCAAAAATAAAGAGGCACCATGGCTCAAAAACGCCATCTGCATGGAGTTTCAGTGTTTTGTTTTTCAGTCATTTTTAATTGGAAGTTTTTCCCATCAGTGCGTTAACCTCTGAAAACGGTACAAGGTTCCATCAACCAAATTTCAAATTGGAATAAGAAGGAATTTGATAAAACTGAAATGTGCAGAAAATTAGAAACTTGAAATATTCAAGTTCTTCAAACCACTTGTTTGTCCGATGCACAAACTCATTCATTTTAAAAGAAACGTTTTGAAAACATCAGCAATTATAAATCACCTCGAAACACGCGCATTCTGATAACCTGAATTTCCGGTAAAATAATTCGCAGGATTTTTATATTAAATATTACTTCAATTACAATGAAAATAAATATGTGAAGTATATAAAGAATCTAAGGCCCATCCATCTAAGGCCCGATAACGCTTAGGATCGGTTTTAATAGGATAAAAACATTACATACAGTGTATTTCTGCAACAATATTTATAAACATTACAAATTAAAATGTAACAAATACTATCAAACAAATTTGCCAATACTTCATACTTACATGAATAACACCACCAGTAGAAACAGTTTTCGTTAATTGATGAACACAATTGCTTACCTGCAAAGAGAAAAAAGGAAAGTTTAATGAAAAATTCGATACATTTGTGATCCATACAAATTTAAACAAAATATCGCCACCAGGATGGGAGGAAAACATTTACATTGTACTAGAAATTTTATGCAAAAAAAATCGTGAACACATTTGTTACAAATTATGCTTTATGCAGTGATGTTATTCAATTGCAAGAAAATTATGACATCAAGTGACTTCAATAAAAGGCCAAAAACTAACAGATGTCCATGGATGTGCAACAACATGTCAATATGAGAGATGGTGACATTAATATCAAATGAACAATTAAGGCTCTGCATTTTCCCTCTGATGATTTTCACTAAACGGGTTCTTTGCTTATAAGTCGTCTACCGCAAAATACCAGTACATCTACAAATCTCTGATTATTTTCCGCTGACGAAGCATTTCCAATAAATAGAAAGCGGTCTATTCAACGTATTGCTAAATATGCAAATTCAGAGTGACAACCGATTTCAGCTGAGTAATTATACGCCAAGCTGAATCATAAGCAAAAAAATTAGGCTTTTTTCTGAGAAAAAACAAAAGACCGTTCAAAGAGAAACCGCTGCTCGATATGCTCGGTTATGTCAAGAAAATTTCAAAATAGAAAAAAAATGGAAAATATCTGAGGAAAAAAAAATGTAAAAAATTAATGCAAATTAAGAAAAAATATGTGCAATAGCAAACAAATCAAACGTGCTGAATCGAAACAATTGTCTTGACGTTGATATTTCACTACAAGAACAGCAATTAATTGTTCATGTATTTTTCTTTCTTTCAATATTTGCGAATTCGTTAGGTTTCAACAATATCTTCACTATTATTCTTGTCATGAGCATGAAGTTTATTACTGCTTATAGGGCAGTGAGATTGAAATTTTAACGTTTAATTAATAGATGCTACTTAATTATGCATCTCGTGGACATTTTCGCAAACACATTTGCGCAATGGAAAACAACGTCTCTCTGAATTACACTCAGAATGAAGAGAAGTTCAGTGTTTGATTAAATGCCAAAATCCACCTCCATGTCTACAAGGATGTTTGGGCATCGTATAACAAAAGCTTGAAAAAGTTCTCCTTTAAGAAGATCGAATAAAAGGGGATAAGGCCATAACATATAAGATTAATAAAAAAAGGAAAAATGTATTTGTATTAATGAAAAATATTGAAAACTAGGCCTACAATATAAATTGAGATAACAACGCACCTTTTGATATCAAACGTAACGTTACGAAACACAAAAAAATGCATATGATGCCAATATTTCAACTAACATGTGCAAACAATGTATTAAATCAATGGAACAATGGATTTAACCACCATTTTAAAACATCATTTCACGTGTTATTAGTGCAATGTATTACAAAACCCTACTTTTCATAAAAAACATTAATACTCATTTCTCTGAATAAAATGTAGTCAAAAATGCAATTATCTTAATTTAGCATCGATATATTTCAATGGATATGCATTTTTCCAAATCCCTAGTAAATATTTAAATTACAAATGTATGAAACAATTCAGAGCCAAGAATTTAAATACCTTTTGGAAACAATATTTCAGTTTTTATAAATGGGACGTACTACAAAACCCCACCTTTTATGAAAAACAGTAAAGCCCACTGTTCTGAATCAAATCCATTCAAAACCGGAATTTTCTGATTAGATTCAATTGATTTTAATTTGTTTTTCATATCAGGACATCTAAATAGTAAGATAACAATGGGGCACATCTTCGCATACATTATGGTACTGAAGTCATTGGATTGAAATCCATTTATCTAAAAATTATTTTACAACAAATTATTGGAAACTTTTTTTTTCTATACAGGCATATAAAATAGTTGATCATGTACACTACAAATCTAACAGAATAACTGCCCTAATTGTTTATGTAAAGAAAATATTTCTGTTTCAAATTGGGTTTTTTCCCTTTTTCTTTCAGTCATTAAATCTAATTTGAGGACGAACATTTTCGTTACATCTATAAATTAAGTTTGATGAACACAAGTTGTTCAAGCATGCACGAAATCGACGTTCAAAAACAGATGACGGAATTTCGGATTGGTAAATTTAATGACAAAATAATTGACATACACGTGAAGATAGGACCGCTTTTCTAAATAAAGCTACATGTACATTTACTTTAGGTTCATACTTTTATTTCCCCCCTTTTAAACACACACTACTGGCGCTGGGTGTATATAAGCTTGAACATTTATCTCTGAGTGGCAACACGACAGAAATCTGCTGAAGTAAAAATTTCGAGTGTTCCCCAAATAGATTTTGCTCTCTGATTGTGATGTGCGTTTTATTGATTTTCCACAATTTAAATTTTCCATCGCCAATTCGTGCAAGACTTGTGAATGCGTCTCAAAATTCACTCAGTTGTGATTTCCGAAGACAAATCGCAACGCTTTTTGAATTACAATAACAAATATGTGATAAAATACTCGAAATTTTCACTGCATAAAATTAGATAAGTCGGCAGGCTCTTCACCGTCTACAGTGATAGAAGACCAAAGTAAAAATAAATGCAACTCTGGTATATTTAACAAACACTGACCATAAATCAGATATTGGCTGCATTTTAAAGAAAAATCATTTTGGAATTTAAAGCGAATTCCACTTAGTGCAACTCAAACGCCAACGCAGAATTTAAATGCAAAATATCCACAAAACCAACAAGATATTAAATTCAACTGAAATTTTCAGCATTTTTTTTTTCAAAACTACTTATAGGCAATTGGATCTGCCTTATGCAGCAGGTCACGTGTAAGAATTGTTGTATCTAATAAGTGCAGAAAAAATTGTAAGAAATTAGTAGTTAAACATGTGACAAATAAGTATGTGTTGTTGTAACACGCATTATATGAACTTAACATAAACAATAACTGGGTATTTGAAGGTAAAGTTTAAACACAAAAAACAATCAAAGCTTAAACATGGAACCTATGAAACTGCAATTTTTATTTCGAAAGACTTATCTTAACGTGTTTTTTAAATAAACATTTCCCCGTATAATGCACGTACATGTAGCAATATTCCGTATTGATATGTTTTTGTACGTTCCAAAAAATTAATGTTTATAATTACAAGGTTTCCACTGAAATAAAATCAAAATTGTTTATGGATTTAAATGGAAGCAAAATTTACCAATCAATAATATTTGTTACTTTTTATTTAAAAAGTTGAAATTGTGTTATAGAAAATAGGGAAATTTCCTATTACTGTTGACTGCACATGTATTTGAGATTATGGCATTTCATCTGATGAAAATGTCCTAGACTCTTGCACGAAAATTTGAAATTTCTCAGACATTTCCAGGTTGTTCCTACTTCTCTGATAACTCCAGGATTTCCAAGTTTTTAGGTCTTTGGGAATGCAAGAACCATACCCATTATTTGCATAAAATGTGACGATACCTTAAAACACATGTGTGCAACACGTCATGCAGAAACACTAAAAAATTACATGATGTTGATTAAGTGGTAAATGATAGGTATCTTGACAAGTGTTTTGTCGAAAAGGGCGTTTCAAAACACAAAGCAACGTGTGTTTTTTGTGAACTCTAATTTGCATGTTTTAAGTGTATTTTTCACATGAAGGTACCAACCAGGGGTTGAGAAAAGCCTAACGAAATCGTCCTGCATGCAGGTGTGAAATTGTAAATAGCATAGAATTAAATATTAGCACGTCGAAATACGTGTATAACCGGGATGTGCGTAAGGAAAAGGGATTTTTTTGGGGCCAAAAAAATAATAATTTAGCTTTTTTTTTTCCTGGCATCTGATGCGGGAGTATTTTTACTCTCTATGTTGCCATTAGACGTAAACGTGCCTCGATTGAGTAAAATGCGCAGCTCCGATTCTGGAAAAACTAATTTTGGTTTGAACCGTCTAACACGAGGGACGTGAGCGGATAACCAAATGGCCCTCTTCGCTACCATTATTCAAGATTAGGCTTAAATCGGGAAAAATTTGAGAAAATACGGCGAACCTAGTTAAGTTAAGACTGAAATGAATTAACAGAAAAAAGACTAGAAATGTGGAGCAGCAATAAGTTGGAGGGGGATGAAAATCAAATCACAATTAACGAGTGTGTTTATAAATCGAGCTGGAAAAACATTAAAAATTGCTAAAAAAAAATGAGTTTTGAGATTCCCAAAAATCTGAGATGAACATTGACTGGAGCGGGTAGTCGTTGTAATTTTTAAAGAGACGTAGAATATCCTAACATAAACGTCAATGAATGTGTTTTATGATGGCATTATTGATGACATGATGACATTATTTTCGGTCATGTTTTATACTCAGAATGGTACGTCTAATTTGTCAGAATAAATTAACGTCTTCTGAAACATTGACAGTAATTTGAAACGATAAACATATGAGGTAGCATAAAAACATATACATGAGCTTAAAATGTGAAAAAAATGGCAATAATTAAATCTCATTACACAATATGTGCTTTTCGGACTAACCTGTTTATTATTTCAATGCGTAACTATCCTTAATTCATTTAAATTTGTGATAAGCTTGAAAAATGGTTTGGTATACAGCTTTATGTAAAACAAAATTAAGTTTGAGAATAAATAAGTTCACCATGTGTTTCGTAAATAAAACGAAGGAGTACGGTATAAACCTTGATTAAAATTTACAAATTAGCAAGACTTAAATTACCTTCAATTATCATTTATAAATGCAACAAAAAATGTTTTAGACAGGGTTTTTAAAAACAAATAATGTAACAGACGAACAACCAATTAAAAAAGTTAGACAATTAGGTCGAAGTGTTCAATTTTTATTTTAGAAAATAACTTGTAAATCAACAATACAGATCAATAGTTTTTAAACAACTAAGATGATATATTTGTAAAACTACATTGGGCATCACATGGTTATCTAGCAAAGTCCTTCGGAAATATAGGTTATGAAATAAAATTGAAAATATGTAATAGATGATGGTGAAATTCCCAAACTGTAAAAAGCTATACCCAACGCTGAGCACGTACGTTTGAATAGATGTCGAAAAAACATGACAGAGAAAAGAAATCGAGCAAAAGAATAGCTTTCTACTAAAAACACAAAAAAATGCTATGACAAAGACGAAGAGGACAACTCAAGGTATGCCCAAAAATGGAGTTTAAAATGTGTCCTTTAAGGTACCGTTGTGTTTTCTCTCGGTCATCCAATCTCTGAGCTCAGCATGAATTGCTTGCCCCAATAAAACCAAAAAGAAGCTGTATTTGACGATACGAAAGGAAAAGAAATTCAAATAAGAATTGGGTATTGAGGTTCATCCAGCGTTTAAAAAAATGTCTAAAAATACAATAAGATTTTTGTGCACATAAATATCAGCTCCTGCTTCAGAAAATTGTACTTCATTGATTCAGACACAAAAATTCAACACATTTCTTTATTAAATTATCCTTAAAGGTTGCATCCATAACAGTATTTCTTCGTATCAATTTTTTCTGAAAATGAGTTGAACTAATCAAAATAAATGAAAATGAGAATTTCTTGGCCGATTTAAACTTTCAAATATTTTTTTTTATATCAACATGAATTAACAAATGAGTCGTTAAATAAAAAATTAGCGCTTAAACAAAAAGGCCACCTAATTTTCAAATAAAAAAAATAATGCATTTGAATGGAAGTTGTTAAAATACATCTTAATAAGGGAACCACATCTAAGAAAGAGTTTTCATTTATAAAAAGATAAAGAGAAGAGGTTTTGAGATATCGTCAATTTATGAGTCCTATTGTGTTATAATTAAACTAAACATCAGATCATTTTTCCGCATAATCATACAGGCTCGAAATTATCGTTATGCATTGAAAAAAAGTTTAGGTAAAAATACCAATGCAAAAAAAATAACGAAAACGAATATTGTTTTAATTATTCAACAAGGTTTGACGAATATTATCATGACAAAAACTCCATATAAAAGATGTGGGCTTTTTATATAGTGCCACATATTACAATTTTAATACGCAATTTTACAGGTAAACATTAGCTAAAAACATTACTATGCATGAAAAAGGTTGAACAAGTTATGAGACATGAGAAAAATTAATCGTTCCATTCATTTTTAAAAGCGATTTATTTAATTTTCAGATAATTCAGCAGAATAACGCCATGCATTATTCTCAATATAAAGCAGATACATCTGAAAGATTAAAAGTTCACGAAACTACGCATCTACGTTAAGTAACGATCCGGCCGGAAGTAATTTTGTGCTGATTTTCAGCCGTTTTCATGGCAAAGTTACTAGTTTTATCGGGAACCAATAACTGCATTATTAATAAGATTGCTAAGAGCAGAGCTTTCAACCAGCAAATAGTTTTCAGTCTTGTCTACAGTAACAAAGTAAAAAGGAGGAAAAAAAACACTATTAATCAAATGCAAAAAAAACTAAGCTAAAAAATTCATGATGGTAGGTTTAAGCTAGAAAATAAGAAAATGTAGCAGAGCTAATGCAAAATAAAGTCGAAAAACAAATTGCACTCATGAACATAGCGACTAAAATTTAAAACTAACAAATACCGCAAATGCGTTTTAATGGCTTAATCTGCACACACAAAGGAATCCATTAACCATCATAACAAAAGTAGTGAACACCTAATGGAAAACGACAAAAAGTGACAAAATGTATTTTTTCCCCCGTTTTTTAATTCAAGCTCATCTCTAGAACAAACAAATAATAGTTTCACACTTACTTTTAGGTCAGAAAGCAAAGCTCGGGTTTACTATTACATGTATGTGTTAGTTTCGGTTTAGGGTACAGTTAAGGTCAAAACTATTCTACAAATGTGTTTTAACAGTTTATTTTCCACCATTTAAATCGTAGTAGTCATATTTATTCATCACATTCAAGACTTAATTCAAGACTAATCCAAAAAAAATCCTTCAGGATGTTTTAGAAATGGCAAAATATCTGCTGTAACATCCCCTAAAGGATAATGGAAAGGCCATGACTGAGAATATACATGTATATATTTACAGCTCACTAAAAGACCATTAGCCTGTTGAACGAAAGGAGAAAGATATTGGGGTCAAAGGTGGTCACCGCAACCCCCGAAGAAGAGCAATCATGCATGACCCACTTGCACTCAGTGTTTGCCTGAATACACAAAACGAGGAGGAGGAGGAAGAGGAGGAGGAGCACATTGGCCTTAAACGAAGAAATTCACCGTGAAATAAGCCGACAAAATTTGCCATACAATAAATGTAAGAAATTCTACACGAAACCTTTCGCTTTTTGGTTGAAGAAATAAACTTAAAGACTTATTACCAGCCACGTAGAAAGCTCGCCTATCAGGTCTCAACTGATATCGTTGAAAAATTGTCAAATCCATGAGAGTCATCATGAAAGCTTTAAACATAAGTAATAATGCTGAAAACTTTCATGATAACTTTTTCGATTACCTTTCCACTGACCTTTTATGAATAAATTAATACATTCATTGAAATAGAAGCTAAATCATCTAATTAAACACATGATGATGATTTATTGATTAACTAGGCTGAAATTATTTATTTAAACATTGATTAAAATCGACGCTAAATTATTTACATGTTTCGATATGAAGTGTAATTTTTTGTTTAAACGCATCCATTAAATCCATTAAAAGAAATAACGATTAACAGAAAACTTATATTATCATCGAAATTATCAAAATATGAAAATGAAAATGCAGAATGCCCATAGAATTTGAGTAATAAAAATTCAATTTAGTAGTAGTAATAAAATGTCTTCACGGATATGCTTGGTCTTAAGAAATGTTGTATTAATAAATCGTTAAAAGTAGACTTATTTATGGTAAAAATGATATTAACTTCATTTTTTTTCTTTCTTACTCTCGTATTATCACATTAACGTTTTTAGTATACAATTATTTTTACTCCTAAAAGATACAAGTAAAATTTACTTTTCAAATAACTTTACATGGAAACTATCATGGTGTCACCAGCATTTATCAATGTAAAATTAATCACTTTTTAAGAAGGTAAAAATTGATTATGGTTCCCAGCATTAGTTTTCAATACATTTTAAACTAATTTAACAATTTACACGATTTTGACACGACCCAGAACAAACGAAGGCTTAGTATTAATAATTTGTAATAATACTTAATAATTAAATTAATAATAATAATAATGGACTTTTCAAATAACTTCAAACCAATTTACAATCTATCCGGGTCCCACCAGCATCTAGCAATTGAATTCCTAAATGAAAGTTAGACATAAATATTGTAAATGGTTTTTGGCATATGTTTTGAGCAGATTCACAATGACGCTAACAATTTAAGAAAATAATTTCAGTTTAAACAGGATGTTTAGGTTCAGTGTTTTCTTAAGACGGTCCAATGATTACAGCGAAGTTTTAATTCAGATCAGATCGCCTTAATGTAAATGCACTTAACTTTCAATGACTTCAATTACTTTTAGGCATCCTGTCTATTCGAGAAGACAATAATCCGTGCATTTTGAATCACGACAACGAAAAACAACAAAAACAATTCCATTAGCAATCATCCACGATTATTTGCCTACATCAAACAAAAGAAGATTAGTTGCAGATGGTCAAGTAAGCGCAGAATTCGGTCTCAAAATGAGCCTAAAATTTAAAAAACGGTTTTCAAACGTTACTAAATAAAGAGTTAACTCCTAACCTAATGCCAATAAGAAGGATTTGTAATCTGGATGGCCAATGAATTCGTCACCTGCACGCTCGAAATTAGACAATTGGCGTCGAAATAATCAACAAAAGGAGTTTGTTAGTCGACGAACGAAGACACAATAGATGAAAATAGGAACGGCACTTAACCCGAGCCCTGACCTGAATCTCGGTTTAAATGCTAAGAGATAACGAACCAAGACTAATGAACTTAATGTTGCATCAGTAATGACGGCAAATTAAGGGAGAAAAACCTCAAGAATGCAACCAGAAAACCAGTCTTTAAACACGACAATGGGTGGCGAATTTATGACAGGAAAGTCCTGGCCAGGTCAAGGTTGAAACCGTCTGTCTGGAAAACAAAACCTCAAAGCATGCTACTGGGTGTATCTAAGACGATTGCTCAGACATTGCGGGTTTCATTGCCAGGATAAAATTGCCTATCTACATTCGTGGACGACCCTAATTTTTTTAAAAATTCCATCAGTAGGTGAACATTTAAACGAAAAAAATTACTGATCTACCGATAATTCAAAATTTAGTATTCAGACATAAAATGCACATGGCTAGGGTCATTAACAAAGGACACTGTAAAGTACTATAATGCCTTTGGCATAGTAGTCAAAATTATTGGGTATGTACAGCGTATGCAGTACGTTTGTTTGTGAAAAAATTGAAATCACAAAGATTAACAGACACTCCGAGTAAATACATTCATAAATTCATTAAATAGTACTTATTTATAGCATCTTTTTGGGTCATTTTTTGTGTCAAACTCATGTTCCTATTTATATAATTCATAATTTATCCTTCCTTGTCTCTCCTCCTTTCTCATTAAATTACTCTTTTAACCACATTTATCTACATTATGCGTTTATTATATTAATATATCTATTATATAATTTTATTATATTACATATAATTAGCATATTAACAACGAATAATAGCCGTAAGGGTAATAATCCCATTTGTACTCTCTTGTTGTTGTTATACCTTCAGTAGTATACTTGCTAAATATAGTTAATCCGTGTGGAATTATTGGTCCACTAGAGTATGAGTTATCTTAATGATTAAAAAATACCTCGTTTATTTAGAAAAAAAAATTAAATAAACCTAAACAAATGTAATGCATCCTCCGTTGCCGATATTAGATTTTATTAAGACGAAAAACCCTTTTTCAGAGATGACAACGGTTTATTTTCAAGTTTTTTTTTATAACTAAACAGCATCTATTTAAATTATGTGTGAACTTATTTTATGAAATTATATTATTAAACAAAAACGTGAGAGTATTGTCTTGCATGGTGGGCATCCTTTTTGGATAGGGCTTAATGGCCCGTGTTTTAAAAAACCCGTTAAAAAAATACGTATGTTAGCGACAATGTCCTCAGATGACGTCATTTAAACTAAATGGGTCTGCACAAGTTATTGCTATTACATTTCATTTTCTGACAAGTTTTGTAATAAATTTGTCACTATTTTGTCCAAAGAAACGACGCAATGTCACCTGGACAATTTATACTACACAGTACTGGCTTACTTTAGATAGATTAAACAGAGTTTAAACTTCGGTTTCTAACAACAGGAATTTGGTGCAACCCTGTATGAAAGACTTTCTAAACTTTCCGTGACGTCATCACTAACAAATGCGGCGTACTAAATTGCTGGTCAATTAAGTGAAGAAACTTAACCGAAACGGAGAAACCGACGAAAGTAAATTGAGCTAATCATTTAAAGGTCATTTTTCTTTAACTGTTAATTGGCTTCACGTCAGTAGGAAATAATACAAAGGCAAGGCGAGCCCTGAAATCGTTTGCAATTCGAGGAAATAGCCCTCCATAAACAAAATTGTTATTTCTTCCACTAACCAAATAAACAGCATTGATTAAAAATATAAAAAAAACGAAGAAGAAGTTATAGAAAAGGTAAACAGATATACAGAGGGACTTTCGTCTGAATAGTGACAAATTAGCCGGAAACATTTTCTTAGGTTTGTAAAAAAAATAAAGTAAATGTTCCTTTCTAGGAAAATTGCTTTTGACTCATCTTTTTTTTCCACATGGTGTATTTTTATCATTAAATGTAATTATCCATTCATTTTTCGTACGTCAGAAGGTGGAGCTCTGAAATGTTTGGCTACGATAGACCATTGTCTACGTTTGAAATGACATCATGATAACATGAATAATCATTGCTGAAGTGTAAGCACATTTTCTCTGTCTCGAATTGTTTTTTAAAGTAAAACCAAGCACTTAGCAACTCATGGAGGCAATTGCATTTCGTAAAAAGTGTTATGAAAAAAGGATGCAATTAAACACTACTCTATTTTACAACACTTCTTGGTTTATGAAAATAGCATCTAAGGCCTAAAGGCTAAATGCTGACTACCTTACATAAAACCTGTTCATATATTAAAATGTTTATTGCTATTTTAAAGATTTTGCGCATGATTTTTTATTTAAATATTATTCATTTCATGAATTTAAAATCTGTCACAATGATCAATACAGCATTGCGAAATACTGCGTACATAATGTAACAATTATCTTAAATCAAGATTGAAAACAGGCTATATTAACGTAGGTTATTCAATATAATTGACATTTGATCGTATTAAACATCTCAAAATAAATTTTAATAACATAAATACCGCCTGTAACAAAATTATTTAAAGTATACATTAATAATCTAGATTGACAGCTAGATAATATTTAGGAAATTTAGACAGTTTTTAAAGGTTGCATGTTCAGTAAATTTCACAAGGGAACTCCTCGTATATTTCATAAATAAATAGCATGATAAATAAATATTTTGACTTTCTTATGTGTGCAGAAACCTACAAGATGCTCTTCCACAACAATGACTCGACAAAAATAAAACATATTTAATAAATGTATTAATAACAAACAATAAATATAAGATCAATATTTTCCAAGCCAAACCTGCATTTATACATGATAAGTCATTTCATTATTTATTATCATGTTAAGGATAATCATAGAAAAATATTTGCCGAACTTAGTCAGTAATACTTAAAACCGTTTAGCTTCAAGAACGGATTTCAGTTCCGCTGCTCCCAAATTCATTTGAGAAATGACTAAAATGTAGGTCAAAACTTCATTGGTGTCATTATGCACAAAAATCAGGCACCGGAATGAAAATTTCAGTGAATTTCAGGTTATTGTTCAGAAGGCGTGAGTGGGATGACATGGCGTCTTAGCAGACGGATGAGACAAACGGTGACGTCACTAAAATGTCTTCCCCTTGACTAACCACCGTGAAACTGAGCCAGGGGATTCAGGGATGCGAAACCCCTTCGAGAATCCCCTAAAATAACACGCAGATTATTCGCGGGCTTTCCTTTTGCACCCCAACATTTTAATTTGTTTTAAAACTAAACCTTGGTCAGATTAGCCTCCTTAGCTCGCTATTCACCGACTTCCTGTTGACATGCTTGGCTTGTCCTGGTCGAAATTCAAGAAATTCAGAGACAGAAGAAGACATTTATATACGCGGAAACGACGGTTTATAGTGAGCAGTATAATGTGCATTTATTGAGGGAAAAACAAACTTAAAACTAGACGAAAGCTTCGAGATTTGCCTTGAGATATGCCTCACATTAAAGTGGATAAAAACTAACCAAAAAAAAGGAATAGGAAGCAGAAATTGGACAGAAAAACTCAACCGAAACAAAGAGTAAGTGAATATATTTCAACAAGTTTAAAAGTATCTAATTGTATTTATCTTGCAATAGTAATCTAGTCCCACTGTCATAGCTAATTTATGAGGATGGTTAAGAAATATTTTACAAGGATTTGAAATTAATTTGTTAAAAACTACACTTTTATTTTCCTGGACAAAAATTATGCAATACTGATAATGGGATTTTTTTGAATGTTTGCATCAAAATTACTTGGTTATGCTTACGCCCCTAATATTCTGAGAAGAAAATAAAATTAATATAATCCGATTTTTTTAAAACCAGATTTAAAACACTTTTTTTTGTAAGTTTTTTTGTTTGAAAGTGTGTTCAAAATTAGTTTTTAATATATTTACGGTTACCGGCCCATAATTGTATACCTACATATACATTTTTAAGTGATTGCCAATTAAGTAAAACAATGTTATAAAAATCACTTAGCAGAAGGCATCAAATTGGTACAATATATTTTCATTCAAGTTTACAAGGTGTCCATTAATTATTCAAGCAGCAGCGAATATATGAATATTAAAACGTACAACTTGTATTAAACGGTGAATTATTAATGGACACAATGAACATGTTAATTACATGTAGTTCGTACCTTCACGATAAGATGTTAAACTTGTTCATTACGAAAATAAGGAGCATATTTTATACATGTTAACATACTTTATTCCCGTCATTTTTTTCAGGAAGAGTGATATGAACGTTTCATTTTTAATGTGTTTACCATAAAATATTTTACCCCAATTTTTCAACAACGCTGCTGGCGTAAGAGGGAAGTGGTGGATAATTAATTATAACCATAATTTCACTTTATAAATAAATAAACCGGAGTAATATCCCATGAGCTCGAACGCCAGTAGAAGCTCGTACGAATATTTCGCAAATTGCTTGCCAGTGAAAAACATCTACAACATCTCCAAAATAGATGCATTAATTAGAACTAAGTTGAGATACACAAAACAAAAAAACCATTAGCCTTCATTTTGGAAAAAAAAAAAGAATAATTGGCATTGCATTACAATGCGTTCACCTCCAATGAAAACACCGGAAGCGTGTTAAGGATATGCCTGTGTCAGACCTTGTGAATGAAATATCAAGATAAGATTCAACCATCGGAGTTGGTTGAGATAATCAATTGCAAGGTTGCTCATTAACTTTGTAAGCTCGGGTGGAGATCGCACATTGCACTTATTTCCGGTCACTTTTGATTGACCATGACTTCATCAGCAAAGATACTCTTTACTCTAGTGTACGTATATTTTTTACAAATTAATGCTATCATCCCAACTGTTACTTTACCGATACACTGTATCCAATATTCGGCTTAACCTTCTGTAGGTGAAGCTACCTCGGATAAGCACTCGGATTAACCGAGGTCTCGAGCAGATAAACATTGAAAAAGCATCATCACAAGAAGTGAAAGAAGGTTAAAGTGTGATGGGCTGCTTGGAGGCCATTACATTTGATGTCTATTTGGTGAACTAAATTTCAGAAAAATGGGTTTTCTAGAAAGTTTTCGAGGTCAGCTAATAGAACAGAAGAAACAGACGAAAGTCGTGAAATTTAAGATACCTATGACATTTTTAAATATTGTGTAGTAATTTTGCCTGAAATATTTCCTTCAAGCTAGTCGGACTATATGCTCATACACGGACTGGCAAGGAGGGATACCGGGATAAATCCCGGTGCGCCCTGTACTTATTTGAAAATTGCGCCCCAAG
>JAQIXS010002479.1:0-22640 GCA_034700785.1 Rossiulus vilnensis
ACATTTCGTTGCTGAGAAAAACATTTTTTTCCTGATTCAGGATGGTGAGTCGAATTTTTTGCACTTAAGTGTATATATATATGTATACTTAAGTGGACGACCAATTCTATACGGGGGAATTAAACTTAGTAGTTATACTGAGTATTTGAATAAAAATTGTCATCGTTTTGCATGATGAGCATCAAAAGGATGCTCATCATGCAAAACATTCATCATGCAAACATTCAGTCTTAATCAAAGTTTTCCAGCCTTGGACGGCATTTATGGACGGCTCCACCCCATAGATCGAGTTCATTAAGCACAACACGAACGTGTTTGAAAAACTGGATAAAATCATAACGCTCGTTATCACATCGCCGCACACATTGACGAATATTAAGAAGATGACCTTCTCGTTAAACGGGGCGGGGTCAAGTGGAGCCTAACAACAACCGCATGTTCAATATGTAAATTGCGCTTGATTTATGCATTTTTTATTCGCTGCTGCTGCTATCTCGCTTCTGGCAAGGGTCCATGCATGGCGTAGTACCAAGCCAGAACAGTGTAATAAAACACCTGTCTTACGCAGAAACCAGTGGCTGCTGAAAAGTCAATAAAAATGACCCAACCGTTTTATGCACCAGCTCTATAAAAAACGCCGTTAGTTTTTTAAAACGTTCGTTTAACAGCCTGTTATAACATTTATTTAATCTGCGAGCATAATAAAATGAAATGCACGAAATTATGGTCCATAAAACGCGCCTGGGTTTCCCCACGGGCCACGCGCCTCGCGAATAAGACAGAAGGGATTGACCGTTTATTAAAATGCAACCATTCAAGAGCGGATCTTATCGCCCAAATCTACTTTTAGGAAATTGAAAATTCGCTGGACATCCGTAAATTAACCGAATGGCACGTAGGGAAAACGTATCACTGGAAATTCCTCACCCGAAATAGTGACCACCCCCCACTCCCTCACCCAGATCTTCGAGGGTTACACCTGGCAATGCGGATATACCTGGTAAATTAGCTCAAAATTTGAGGAAGGGGGACCAACTGCTGGTAGTGACAGGCCTGACGTCACAAGAGAAATTCTGGTGAAACCAAATACAGTCGAACCTGGATAAACGGGCCCTGGATAAAAGAGAAACCTCTTTAACCGGGATGAATATCTTGGTCCGAGCATTTTTCACTAAATAAAGGACGGTAATAAGGCTAATCGAGACTCGAGAAGGAACAGATGTCCAAGTTTTTGATTTAATTAATACGTTTATCAAAGTTTGACTGTACTCATTTAAACTGAATGCACTCTCATCAAAGAAATTAAAATCTTCGCTTCCTATACTTTGCAAAAATGTATACCCTGAATATGAAATTATTATTAAAACATAGAAAAACAGTTTAATTTTTAATTTGTCCTTGTTTCTAAAAAATTAAGGCTGAGCCAACGCCTAATCTGGAGCTTGCTTAATTTTTAATTTTTTTGAAAATATAAAAATAACGCATTTCCATGGGAAATTATAATTTAGGCAACTAAGCCTATAACAAGAATTTCAAGCAAAGATGAGTAATTTTGTGCATAGTGGGCATCCTTATGAGTCGGGCTTTATGTTAATGTATCTAGCTTACATTGTCCTTACTGTATGATGACGTTTTACGTCTTTTCCATATGTGATGGACCATCAGCAGATGCTCGCAAAAGATCAAGTGGACATTAACACAATCAAATTATTATTTTAATAATAATAATCTACCTATTAGAATTGCTCGTAATGCAATTTCATTATATTTCATTATATCTTCAAAACTATGACTGACAGCACTGTGTAGTTTACAGTAATGGATGTAAAGTTACAGAATTTCTTTACTGCTTTAAATATTTCATAGGTACGTAGAACTTTCGTATGCGTACACGTATGTCATGAGAATGAAATACTTTATATAGGCTATTTTGTAATTTTGCATACAACACGTAATCATGAATTTAAATTCAGAAGAAAACAGTCCAGGCTAAAAGTACTCCAAAAGCAATGGGGGATCCAGGATAAATATTTTAAGGGGGACTTCATCTTCGTGAACTGCGAACAAATATTTCGATCTTGTATGATTTTTTCATTTAGTTTTTACTATTGTTATTATTTATGCTGGAAGGAGGGGGAGGGAGGCTTCAGCCCCTCCTGCTACATGGTTTCCGTGAATAAGACCATACAAAACGAATTATTTTTTAAATTTAATGTTAATCTTAAAAAAAGAAATCCAGCTGCTTCAGTATCAAAGAGTGTTTTTTCTCCCTTTGATTTCATCGGTTTCACTGCCTCTTCTAATTTCCTCCTAAGGGCAATAAAATGCCTGATCAAAAGGGCTGGCTGCATAGGTGGCGCTAGGTACCGGTTAAGGAGTCAGCCTCCTTCACTTTTATGGCAATTGGGTTGGGATTTTTGTACGCGTTTTATGGACTGATCCACGAAATCCTCCCGAAATGAAAGACGGCTGGGAAACGCGATGCAAAAAGATGCTAAAAATATTTCAACGTAAATATTTCTTCAAAAACCAATCTTGAAATGCGTGCGAAGGAATTGGGTCAAGTGAAATATTGCTTATAAGCTGTCGACGCGGTCCGCCTTCATCCCATGATAATACAAAACAAGAAAAATAAAATAAAAAAGATGGCGGAACGGAAGAGGAATTCCACGTGATCTGCTTTACAATAATACATTTCGAAAATGCATTTTCACGCAGTCTGTTATGGTTTTCGGGAGATAACTCGCAGAGAGAGTGATTGCAATTGGGAAATAAGAAACGATACACGCTGGTGAAGGTATCATTTCAAGTTTTACTTTTAATTTTAAATGTGTCGAAAATAAATAATTCCTGAATTTATGTTAATATCTAGGTGATTTCAGAGTTCCCAAGGATCTGTTTTTTAACTATAATAAGGGAATTTGAAAGGCTTAATTTGTGTAAATTTGGCAAAATTTTGCAATAATACTAGTGACTGCAGACTGACTACCTTACCAATAATTAAAATGCTGTAAAAATATGCCAGGTTTACGTGATTTTTTCTCTTTTTTTCCCATAAGCATACATCCCTAAAGCTGCTACAAGGGTCTTCATTTTAAAACATAACAAATATTTTGAATGATAATATCTCATACAGAAAGCATACTAAAGAGAGGTAAATAAAGCTAGTAGACCTATACAGTACCAGAATATAAAGAATATTGCCAAAATAAAAAGAAAATCCGCATACTTTGAAGTAATAAATAACAAAACTTCTGCTGAAAATTTTGTACAATCGAAAAGCTAGATTAAGGATTTACAGTGGTAATAATGAGTAGAAATAATTGCACTGACTAATAAAAATGCATACTAAAAAGAAACGAATTAAAAAAGTTCAATGATAAACTTTTACAAACAATATAGCCTACATGTAGTCAAATTTTTTTCTCGCAATATGATTCAACATTGAACTCTCCCTCACAATCCCTCCATTCATTTTAGTACATAATTTAAGTTTAACGTTATCAACATTCAAAAAATGTGTGGAGGCATTCATCCATAATACGTGCACATATGCATTTTCAAAATTCTAGGACAGGATTACACGCATGAATCAGACATTTCTCAAAATACCTTCGGCGCATATCTTCAGCGCACTTTCAGGAAAGAACATAGTCATTAGTACCAGGTAAAAGAAAACACGAAGTCATTCGCTCTGTAGCATAAATTCAACGGCGTTTAATGCTTTTGAATTTATGCATCATAATAGCCTCTCATAGTCATTTCTTTCAGCTTAGAACGGTACGCAACTGCGTTTAAAAGAAAAATTTAAAAACACAATAGCCTTGCATTCAAGATTTCAGGGCAATGAAATAAAAAACGGACACCGACTTTCCTTCTAATGTATTCGCAGCACGCAATAGGGGCGGATAAAATTTATGCAAGAAGTGTGACGTGTGCCAAGAAGCAACCTATAATTTTCAACAGGTTTTTAACCAGTAAAGACACGGTTTTCAAAAGGCAGGGGGCGGAGCTGAAAATACCTCATGAACACCGGTATCAAATGGCGATCAGTTTCTATTTCGCAAACATTTCAGCACAGCATTTCACATATTCTGCTCAATTGAGTAGTCAATAAACAATACCAACGTTATGTTACAGTGTATACTGTATACTGAAATGTATTGTGAATAAAACTTGTAATTCAATGAGAGAAGTTGGGTTTTGGTGTTATATACTTGCAAATTATGTACAATGAAACACGATTACGACACATTTGAAAATGCGTTATTACATCATTAAATAAACAGTAATTTGCGAAGCAGAGATGCGTTTATAAGAACGCGTTCTGCACACGTTTAATGCATTTATTTTCCAGGTCAGTAAGCCTATGCAAAATATGGTAAGATTGGTACCCTCTTGAGAGGTAAGAGCAATAATAGTATGTCGATGGCTGACACTTGCAAGTGGACACGTTTCTGGGTGATATCGGAGAGCAATTCTCACGATTCAGTGTTTACACACAATAACAGCTTTTAAAAGGACAGGTCTATCTCACAATTCCAATCTGTTTATTATTTTATTTTGAGAGCTCTTAGATAAAAGGAACGACATGATTGGAAAATTAAAATCGTAATTGTACTCTCAGCTCAAATTTGACAAACAAACATGCACTGATCTGGACAGATCATCTGAGATTATTTCCGATGGTTACTCATTCGATGATTACTCAAATGGTCACTCATGCAGTCTTTATTTGATTTGTTTAAAAATTAAAACATTATTCATGTAAAACATTTTTTTAAAACTTAACTGCGGTGATATGCGAGTAACATGTTAACTTTCTTAATCATGTAACAAAAAACATTTGTGTTGCCGGAACACATTGTCTTTGCAACATTTTTACATATCCCATGTGTGACTTATTTTTTACGAAAATATAATTTTTTCACAAGCGAAATGACGTTGATAATCGCCATTCAATACAATTCAACTCCGTACCTGTGTCAGCATGGATATGCCATGTGGTAGAGTGGTGCAATCCATCAACAAATTATTTATTATTCAGCCAATATATTAATTTATATTACCAACAATGCTTCACATACAGTTTTTGACACTGGCGCCGTCTACATCAAATTATTTCCATCGTCTCTTCTAACGTGGAAAAACACATGTTTAAACAACGCGTGAGAATGTGACAAAACTATTCGCACATTCATCATTAACACTTTCAAATCCATGATGTGTATTCATGGAGGACAAAGACCTAAACCGAGTCACGATTTATGATCGCTAGATTGGTATCTATAGCAAGTCAAACTGTAATGGGGAAAAGCAATGTAAAGGCTATTTATTACACTTATAATTAAATGCAAATAAAGCTGACAGTAAATTCCAGATGTGGCTATCCGATAACCAAAGGTGGGATTGATTTTGGGATACAATCTGACTTACAACTTGGGAGTAACTGTGAGCGTAGGAGGAATTTCTGAGTGATAACTATACGTAGGAGGTGACTGCTTAGATTACACGAGTTAATATACACAGTATCTGTACTTTGCCAAGGCATTGTGTGACTCTGATTTTTTTTTCAACAAACAGGATTCGAGCTCTATATGAAACAAAATTTCTTGACTTTTAAAATTATATTTGAAAGTTTTTTACGGAATATTTGTATTTGATAGGAGAGTTAAATAAAGATTGCGTTGTAACTTGTAAGTAATCCACTTTTATATTTATAAGCTCACATATTTATAAAGCGCACAACTATACGATGAATCTGTTTAAGTCAGTGGATATTCAAACAAGTATTTATACTTAATAAGCAATATGCATAATTATAATGCATAATTAATAACTACATGTACAACGTACTGCATATGCATGAATGGTGTTCATCTCATGCGTTTATGAATACTTTACAATTAACTAAATTATACATAAACACATTTTCGATCATACAATGATCATTGAAATAATTAGTCCCGCTCACTTTTAGACAAATATCCGCATGCTTCTGTAAATATTCTTTAAATTCACTGTAATAAATCCAATTTTTTTTTCATTTTAAACTTCTTTCACTTTTAAGATCATTAAAATTTTAGAAAATCATTAGATTGCAACACTTAAATGCGAAATGTTGTTGCATAAAATACCAAAAACATGAGTGAAAACTGCGAAAAGTTGAACTGTAAGAGCAATAAACTCTGGTTTCTAAGAAAAGCAACGTTTCCTATCCTCTGTGAGACAAATGACAATGTTTTACTCGGCAAAAAACAAGTACCGGCAATGGCATGTTTCTACTTTTTTTAAAAAATCATACGAATTTATGTCTCAGTTCATTTTTTAAATAAAATACAAAAATCAAGAAAGTCATAAAAATGGCTGCCCGACTTAAAATTGTTCTTTGCTTCATACCTTTTACGACCTCGTATATCATAACGGATTTAAAAAGTGCATTCCCAATCTCGCCCTCGCCTGACAATCTCCATATAAAAATGTCAAAGAAAAATTTATATTAAAAGTTTGCGCAAACTTTTTACACCGGATCCAGAGAGAAGAAAAATGTTGACAGACAAATCTAAAAAATAAACTCATATACGAGGAAAGACTATTTATTCTAATGGAAAAATAAGCCTGAGTCTATACACATGGAGAGGCAGATAAAGTAAGTATACACACAACAATTCAAACTAGAACAAAGTTGAACACATGTATAATCATTAGATATTTAACTGGCAAACGTGAAGGCAATATTTCCAGTTCTATATATTTCAATATTATCAAATAAAAGATGCATGTATGGTAGGTATTTTTTGAAATTCTGCCAAAATTTGAAAATAAAAATCGAATTCACGATTTTATCATTCTTTTCATAAAGTGAATATGAAGATTGTTAATTCGGTGGTACTTCACAACGCAGTCCAACGAGTTAATAATACAGCGCTTTGATAAGCCATCTCAAATGAATCCTTCATTGGCAATATGTGGGAAACCGGTTCTCAAAATGGCCGCCATAAAATTTGGATTCCTCAATAAAGCAACACTTTTATGCGCTAATATAACTTCCTATAAACGATAATGCGAGCGTATACGTTTACAGCACCAAAACGTCACAAGTATGCATTAGGGAAGGCCAAATCGTAAAGCATTACAAAGTTCATTGAGAGACAGGGTCGAGAGGATAATTTTCGAAGTCGAACCTTATGTTGACACACAAATTAAAAGCGTTTAGTAGCGGAGCCAATACACTTTTCATGGCAATAAAACCGATTTTTACGACTGGTTAAAACAATAAAAATCGTAGTAACACTTCATACTCGAAACGAGACGTGGCAGTTATACGACTCTCAAATTACGTAAAATAAAACGTTAAAAAAATAACTATAAATGCAGGTAAACGGTTGATAGTGGGAATTACATACGTTCAGAACTGAGTTTATATCAGGCGGCTTCAATGAGGTTATCGCAATTGATTTATACATTAAGTACCCTTTCGGTGGTCATAAAGCGAATACTTGCAAATGGCCGAATTTTAATTGATATATACGCAATTTTTTTGGAATGAATATTTTTGCAAATCGTATATTCTACCTTGCAGATAATTAGTTTCCCCTATTTAGAACACGTTGCGAAGTATTCATTAGATAGAAGATAGAAATTAAATTGACGTCACTGAAGTTATCAGTATGAGGAAGATATTCATAACCTTTTTTAAATTTGCGTTTAATGTTTTCAACATGTAGGCCTACCATTTCCAATGATGACGATATATTAATTTGTTCATTGACTAGTAAATTCTTCCCTAATCTATAAAATTGTTCCCTAATAAGATTAAAACTAACATTAGCACGACCGAATTTTTAAAACAATTATTGGAGCTAAACTTATCAGTTCAAACAAATTTGAAAAATATGAAATCTGTAATTTAATTGGTATTCAATTTTATTGTTTATTAATTCAATTTTTATTGCTATTATAACAAATGTATGTTAAACGAGTTTTGTAACACTACATAAACAATTAAGTACAACAGTGTAATTATGAGTTGAATGCATTAGTATTCTGCATGTATTTATTTTGCATACGTGTAATATTTATGTAGGCTACTGTACAGTATCGAGTATGACAATATCGGTCTAACTGATTAAATGAAGAGCTGAAATATACACCAAAATGATGTCAATAACTAAGATGCAGTCCCACAAAATTTGACGATAATGTGAAATGAACAGTTTCAATCAAGGTCGGACGCAGCTTCACAGCTAAGTTTTTCTCCAGAAAAAAAAAGTGAGTTTTTCAGGGTTTTTCGAAACCTTGCCAATTAGCGCTGCAAATTGGTCACTTTATTTAGCTCCTAAGTCGGAAAAAAAGTGAAATCCGCCGTTTTTTTCGTCATTCAAGTGAACAAGCCTAAATCGTAAACCGTCCGAATCTATTGACAGCCATTGTTTTGGAGTGTCCACTCGCGAAATTTATCGAGGGGACAAACGCTAGCTGTAGGCTCTATTTCGGTTTATTGTGAAAAGAAGAAGCCCATTGAAAGTGCCTGAACCCGAAAGGGTAATAGGGAATGGGTTGACCGATGGGGGTAAGAGTGGACAACACAAATGTCCTCCGGATGAAGGAGAGAAAAAAACAACAGCAGTGTCAATTTTTCGAGGCTTTTTCAGGGTCGAAAATTCCCAGGAATTGGGCTTGAAAAAAGCACAAAGCATCCCTATTTACTGGCACAGTAGCCAGGGTGCACGCTTGGGATAAAACGTGAAAAATCCACCGGCCAAAAAAGCCGTTACTCAGGGTTAGGTGATCGATAGAAAGCTAGCGTGCATTAATAGCCAAAAATCTAGCTTTAATTACGACCGAAATCCAGGCTGGGAATCAAGATTTCCATTCAAAAAGAATGCGATGGCGGCCATGTTAGGCTTAATGAAGATGAGGATATCACTTGCAGGTACGTTTTTTAAAATTCCGCTGTTATTAACTAAGCTTTAATTGGGAGGAAAATGAGGCGATTAAGAAGTATCGATTAACCGAATGGCTAATTTGCATTCGCAATTAGCTCGAGCTTCAATCCCCATAATAATCGATTGGCAAATTTTAAGCCTAAAACCGATTCGCATTTATTTTCGCTCAGTTGTATACTACGTCAAAAATAAGCGTGCAAATTGACGGGTATAATTTGATTAGGACCTATTATGGGATAAAGTGCTATCTTAGTTTCTATGCCATTCCGGTGGTGGCCGAGAGCCAATTTATATTTATTTTACGAAATTAGCGTTTCATTTCTCGCGAAATGAGGCCTAACCTTACGTAACTGGCAACGGTTATTTATGCGGCATTGCGGAAATTTGTACAACTGAAATCACGAAGTACACGTATGTACGCATAGCTGGGTTTATCAAATGTTTATAAATAATTTAAAGGAAGGGCACGGCACGGCATGCACCTATTTTGCGGTTGGAAAAGCAACCGAAATTGCGTGCTTTAGGCAACGTACGCGTTGAGAATAGCCCATACAATTGAGAATTATATAATCTACTGATGGTCAATTAGTTTAGCCATGCAAATAACGATAAGGACCATGTATAATTCAGATTTCTAAATTTCTGGTATACTGATGTATTTCACTGATTATTAAAGCCTTCATTAATCGGCGATAAACATCTTTATAGCTATTGACAATAACGCGTGCATGCAATTAAATTTAAGAAATTATTTTATAAACGATTTTTGTAAAACAAATATTACCACTGCATCAATGCCTAAGATTAAAATTTTATGTAAAAAACTAAAATTTAAGGAATTATTTTGTAAAGAATTTTTGTTGATCAATTATTACCAATTAATCATTCAAACATAAAAAATTCAATTAAAGGAGTTATTTTGTAAATGATTTTTTTTGTAAAACAGCTCGTATACCACTGCATTAATGCCTAAAATTGGAATTTTTACGTTTTTAAATCATTCACGCAAAAGACTTCCATTACGTATCTAAGTAAAGTATAGGCATATTTTGATATGGAATTTTAACATTCAACTACTTGCATTAATTGCTGATTACAAACATGTGTCACTTTTTACTTTAGATGCGCTGTGTGCATATTATTCAGGTTGAGACTAAATACACATTTATAGCATGACATGTGTGTCTTTTAATCTATAACACATTATTTTAACGGGAGCCAGGGCATAAATTTCTATAAGCAAAGCCAAACCAAATAAGAGTAACCCAATATACTCAGTATAAAGTTTGAAAACCCCTAAACTATAGTCTCACCATATCACATTTCCAACGAATCTTCTTGAGTACAGGGCGGGTAAAGAAATAAGGTCGATGACTCGTTTAACTTTTAGTAAATTAAAGCAGCAGACGAGATAATCGAAATGAATTCGCAATTGATCAATAAAGCCGAGTTTGATTAAAAGGTCCTCTTTACTAAGGCAATTCGAATTTCCATACTATTTTAGAGATGGAAAAAAATAAATTTGAAAGTGTATATAAACAGATTCAGTATAGTCTGCCGCCATAAATTCGCTTCGAACAGCACCGTCTGAAAACGTAACGACCAAAAACATTTGTTTTCGCATTTCAGTTAAATTATTTTTCCTAGAATCGAGGCGTACAATAAATTAAAAGGCGAAATGGGTGAGTGCTCTAATTTGATTTGATTAAAAGAATGAAATGCTAACATCATGCAGCCGAGTCATCTTCCTCCATCAAACCATTTAAATTGTTGCAAAATTTAATGAAATTTATTTGTTAAACAGACGCTTAAATTTGCCCTGGCGACGCAGCATTTGTCGATTAATTAACTGTCAAGATAAGTAATGATAATTAAGCTTCGTCCCATGTAATCGTACACAATTAAGTTCAAAACTTCCGTATGGCATGCTGCAAATACACAATTGCGTATTGCATGCACATAAATAACAACTCCAAATGCATTACAATGTCATAACTTAATTTTAAGCTCGACCATGCGCATAAAAAATCATCTTTCAGTATTTAGACAACGTCTCAAAGATGAGATATTTAGAGAAATATGAAAAAGTATTCATGTGTATCTTGGTGAAACATAGCGTAATTAACTTTTATAAACATCTTATATGGAGAATGCAAATTAAACAAAAGTATTGCCTACTTATTATCAAGATTTTAAATGCTTTAAGTTGTTATAATTACAATGGAAAATACCCTTTAAAACCAGTTTCCTTCAAATGGTTGTGCACCAGACCATGAGGTTTATATTTATATTTACTTGATACAAATATACTTTGTAAATTTATACATGTAATAACAATTGCATACATGACTTAAATCAAAATTTAATTATTTTTTGTTGATAAAACAGAAGATTTAATATTTGAGTCATTCAAAATGTTTGACCAGCTTCTCTTTATTGAAACTTTAAAGATATATCGATCACCCTGTATATACAACAATCACGTTTTATTCATTCACCTAGAAAATATCAGCGTAATCTCACACACACAAATTGACTAAAAATGTTTTTCCACTTTATTATTCATGATTTAGATACGTAAATGTTCCGGTATAGATTGAGTATCATAATCGATCGTAGGCGTAGGCCTATAATTATTTTTACTCTAAAACTGCACCAAAAATAATGGAGACTAAAAGGGTCTTTATTCGTGTTTTAGAACGTATTATAATACATTATTACTAAACAAGTCTTATGGGCTATACGTGTATGTTTGTGAAATGCATGTGTTGTGGTACATGTGGACTTGTCTACAATAACAATTGGGCCATAGAATGAACTTACATAGTATTGGTCCTCAATGTACATACAGTATGCTTGTTTTAACTTCAATCTTTGCATCAGAACTCAACATATACTTAAGGTCAAATTGATAGGGCTCTCTCGTCTTGAGCGAGAATGTTTCACGATGTCACAAATTTATGAAGTTCCCCAAATTTATGGTTATGAACTATCACCAGGGTGGTGAAGCAGTGGAGATAACTGAAATGTGGGTCCATATAGGAAAGAGTTCACTGGGAAAAACACAAAAACGATTATCTTGAGGCCTAAGGTTTCGATGTGAAAACTTAGCTATTCCATATCGCCTAGATTGCCTTTTTTAAATTTATTGCCTGCACTTTTTCCAAGAAAGGCGAAACTCCTGATGCATAACTGGTTCGTAAAATTTGATACATTCGTCCATAAACTGTACTCGCATTTCAACTAATTCTCGTATTTCAATCGTTCTTATCAACACTATGGGATTGTGATATTCTGCAATTAATCACGGCATATACCATTCCCACCAGGGCAGGGAATTTTACAAGCACCACATGCTGAATATTCCCGTTAAAATGCATATTTAAAAATCCAGGCTGGACACTGAAAAAAAAAAATTTGACCCTACACCCCGCACAAGGGCATGGTCGATGCTTAACACCTTGTCTGAACATTCAAGGAGAATTCTCAAGGGGGCCTCAATTGAAAGATTAACTCTGGCCACTGAACTATGATACTGAGTAGGAGGAAAGAATTTGTCTTTTTTCGCTGTTATACAATAAGCTTTCTTAAAAATTACTTATATTAGGCCAGGCAATTTTTTGCACTGAAATGCGCCCCGTGAAAGGCGAATTCAGATTTTCATCCCGATCACGATATTGCGTGTATCCCTCATAAATCAGGAATGTAAAAAGCGGCATTATTTACGAGCGTGTCACAAAAAACAATGTCGGACATGGGTGTACACAAAAATAATTCAAACTTAATGCGTTTCGCATGCTATTGCTGCATGCCGCCATTTTTTGTTAGCAGATTTCTGTGAACATCTTATAGGAAAGGGTGCTCTGAAAGCCTAACAGTAAACCGAATCAATATGTACATGTACATGTAGTCAATTTTGAGACATGGATATACCTTTGAGGCATGCTTCTCTTAAAGCTTTCAATTTCTGCAGGAATATGAATCTGTTTATAAATGCAACTCAATTTTCGCAAATATTGTATGCGTGTATATTTATGCAATTATGAATTGCAAGAGAAATTTGCAGAGTTTATTGTGTAAGTAACACAATTTGCAACTAAAAGTGATGTAAATAGTTTGTTTTTTCACCTCACTAAGACTAACAATGCCTATAAATGATAAAATCATTAAAACATTTTAAGAAATTTGTCCAGAAATTGATTTTAATAGTCTCAAGTATTGTAAAAAAAAAATGCTTATGTTACTACTCAACACACGTTTAAGGAATGTATAAATGTATAATTGCAAGGAAATATCGTTGGCGTGCTTATAAATTTGCTAACCTTACACAAATAGCGGATACGCTAAGTTTAGAAATATTTTTTAAAAGTTTAGTTTAAAAGTTCTAGTTGAGAAAATTGGTAATAGATGTATCATCAATGCTGGTGTTCGTCTCCAAATTCGGTGTATAAGCTACCGTATTTGGATTATTTTCAAACGTTCGTGATATTACTATACGCTTTAGTAATGTGTAAAAACGCACCGAATTAGTAACCTTCAATATTTTAAGGAGTTATAAGTATTATATCTATAGTGATAGTAAATATTTCAATGAATTAAAGAAAATTGCAACAACAAAAAATTAGCATTTATAAATTTCACAATTTTTAAAATTATAATTCAATCAAACATGACGTAATCGTAACAAGATCTGCTTCTGCTTGCTTGTAACTTTCATTATGAACTAATTTAACTTTACATCATGTAACAGCTTGTTTTTCAACTTTCAGGTGGCATAAGGAGATCAAGTTGAGTTGCAGCTTGGCTTATGTTCAGCTTGCATATTGAAGTCATCGTCATTAAAGCGGAAAATGTGAATCACATATATTTTATTTTTTATTTTTTTAATTAAACAAATCTTTTCAAGAGAATACTGAACGTTTAGCCATGCAAATGCCTTGCATTTATAATTTACAAACATTTTATAAAGATATGTTGAGCAATCTTGTGTGAAAGAAATTTCATTAACTACAATATTCAGTGTATCAAGAAAGTGAGATTAAAGAAGTTAATCGCAGAATATGTTTCATCATTATGTTATTATATGTTACAATAAACATTGTTACTGTTTTCAAGATCTCTTTACATTTCTTGATGTAATTATAAACGCTAATTAGATCAACAGCTTAAGTAGCTAATTAAATTCATCTTTAGTTTTCGCAAAATGAAAATTATTAACAGACTGACGATACCTCTTATCATTTGTTCTTAAAAAATTCACAGAAACGGTTTTCTTTTATCAAATTTATATGTGAAACTACAAATTACATTGTTGATTAAAGTCACCGGCGGTTTACAACAGACGTTGTTGAAAATAATGTATTTAAGGAATGTTCAGTCTTTTTACTTGATTCACCATCAATGTAATATCTTGACAATATGATCCAATAAGTGTGCTTTAGTGTCACAATGTATAGTATACTCAATTCCCAACTTATGTACAGAAATTAAAAATTATAAAAACATTCAGTAAACTGATCCCGTATACAAATTGCCATGTTTTCTTAAGATATTACAGAATCAGGTATATTATGTTGTCAGGTTTTAAAAACTACCCAATACCCTTTAAAACATCCCAAATTTCGCTTTAAAAATTGCTAATGTTTATAAAATATTCCTCCCATGCTGCTTGGGATTTTATTTTCTTCTGATTAAGCGTTCATACCAGAAAAAAAACAAAAAAACTTGCAATCTCGACCAACTTCTTGGTCGAAGATGGCCAAATTTTCATCAATTATGAAGCAAAAACCGCAGGCAATCCAAAGGGGATAAAGATCAGCTCCAAACCGCAATTTCAAAAAGAAAAACATAGGACACTTTAATAACGCAGCAAAGCGCATCATTTTTTACTGTGTTACGATGTGCGAAAGTCCAGCTTTCCTATGATTTCGTCTTCAACAACTATAACTTACATCAACGCTGGGGTATTTATGATATTTATTGGACTGCTTCTCGAAATTTCGTCTACTTCCAGCGAATTGCAGAAGGTGGATGGAACCATGTTATGAACCGATCCCTTTTCTCAGAAATTCACATGAAATATGGTTGGCTGGATGTTTTTTTCAGGCTTTCCAATTATTTTCAAGATTGCGCACGATATACCGAAACCGGATGGCTGAAAAAGCGCCAAGCACACAATGAACTCTTAATTCCAAGTTGTTCAAGGGCAGATCGGCGAATTTACAGGCCCATTAGCGAGCAAATGGCATCTTTATGCAAACCAGATTAAGTTTATTTCTTATTTCATCGCTAGAACAAATTTTCCATCAGCGAAATGCAGCTCGCGAACCACACGGAAACTAGGGACACACTTGACCTTACGCTAATTGCTGACCATTAATTGACCAGCTGAACGTTTTAATAACAAAGTTTTCAGAAGCGAAACTTAAAACGCTTTCGAGAAAGAGGCACCGCGAGCAATTAACCGGCCTTTTCGGAGAGAAATCAGCGAAATTACTTGTTATTAATTTCATGGAGATCTAAGAGCCACCTGATCACGATTTGGGGATTTTACAGGGTGCCCTAGCAGTCAAATATGCCATTGGTTCTGCTGTATACTATGCAGTATGTTGTGCATATATACAGGTTACTCCTGATGTTGTTAAGATGGTCATTCTAACCAAAAAGATACCTACCATTAAAAATTACATTTAAAAATACTTGCTATAATAAATGTATTTTTTCCCATTGTCAAATTGCTTGTTTACTAGGGTCTAAGTTTTTTTTTTTATAATTTGAAAATGCTCCGTTAATTTATAAACAAAATTTGAATAAACTTGAAACACCTACATTTATTTCCAGAGGTTGCATAAATGTAAAATATAACGTCAGCCCTAATAGACGACTAATTCTACACGGAAAAAAGAAAACTTACCAATTATAATAAGTAGGCCTATCTGAAGCGAAAACGTATAATTCTTTTACATCGTATGCATCCTTTTGGCTCAGCTTTAAGTAACCGAGATTTGTTTAACTGCAGTGAGAGTTGATAAAACAACATGTAATTTTAAAGACCGTTTTACATGTGCTTTGCATTCAACGTCAAGTGATTAGGATTAGTGCAAGAAAACATTTGCATAACAACTATAGGACGTTATATATATATTTCCCTGAAGGATATCAGTATGAAATTAATATTAGCAGTTAAACTGAAAACTACTACGTCAAACTGATAGCAAATGAAAAAGAGTAACGAAAATTAAAGATGCAACAGACTTTGCTTTATGCACATTTTGCGTGCATTGTTTCAAAAAATGGAACTTTTATAACATTAATACTGTAATTTATATTTACAAAACCACAGCATTGTGAGAGTCAAATAGGCTATATCGAGTTTTGAGCATATACGTTGCACGTTTTAAAATCATTTTTCAAAGTGCATATTTTTAAAAATGGAAGATAATAGTACATCAAATAGCAGCTTAACTCAGCTTCGCAATTGCTGCCGTGAATCACTGAAATCCAATCAAAAAGCCAGATAAAATTTCCGCAGAATCGCCATATTAATCTCTCGGATGGCCTAAGAACCACCTGATCCCATTTTGCTAATAGCCACTTAAAACACAAAGGCCAAATGTTATTGGTCAGCCATTCGGAGCCCCGTATATTTGAAGCATTTCGTGTGGGTCAGCCCATAAAATGGTTGTGAAAAAAACAAACCACGCCGTTAAATTTACGGACGAGAAAAGCATTTTTCATCCACCTCTGGAATGATATATAATGCAAGTGCGTCTGATAGCCAAATAATAATGCATAAGTTGTAGGCATCACACACGAAATTTCCAATGAATTTTTTTTTGCTGCTGGAAATGAGAGGTGGCCAAAGTCGGACAATATTTTAAAAGTTGCTAACTTTCAGGGCGTCGCAATTACGATTAATTTGCACGCTTTGGCAAAAAGGAAAAAGAAGTAATCCCCAATGCAATTTTATTATGCAAATGTTCATGTGACAGGGAAATAATTCAGCCAGCTGGATTTAATGCTATACGTTCGGGCCATTCGGAGGTCTTTCTGAAAATTTCTTTTCGGAAAAATTAAGCATGAAAAAATATACGGTAATAATCAGTAATTATCTAGACTAGACGTTATATATTTCCAGTGAAAGCAAAGAAGATTTCTCATGAAAACAAATCAAAATAGGGCGAGGGAAAAAAACACTGATGAAAGAAAAAAAGAATTGCAAAAAGAAAAACGAAATCACCATTTTGGTAATAAGTGTCTACCAATGAAATCCGGGCAAAGATATTGGTTTTATATACCGGCAGTCTGATGCCGAGTCAAAGAATTGAGATTTAAGGCTGCGAACTCGCCCAAATACGGATGAAACCATTAGAGATAATAATTTTCCAGGATTTCCAGAAACTCGGCGACCATTTTGGCGCCTTTCATGAATTCAGAAAAAGACAAATGAACTTTCAAAACTAAACTTTTTCCACTTTATACAGTGAATCTTCCCTTCAAAATGGGACGCAGTAAATCACGAATTGATTTTAACACTTGCTTCGATATAATGATTTTTCTTGAAATTTAAAATTATAATTATTCATTTCATTTATTCGGTTCATTTCATTTACGGTAGTAGAATTTCTCAAAAATAATGTCAATTTTGTATGTTCGTAGAAAACCTCTTCTTCACTAGTCACAGATGTTTCATATTAACCAAAGGAATTAATTCCATATTAAAAACTGAAAGTTTAAATCGCTAATCCATGGAATGTCACATTCAAATAACACGTAAATATTTCAATATTCCATATACAGTACATGTATTTAAATTATGTCAAAATATTCCAAATGTCCGTTTGTCTTCATTTTCATGGGTAACACTGTGTAAAACAGGTTAGCCACCTCTGCTTACATGTTAATTTAGATATTGACTCGATATTTTTTGTGAGGACACTGTAAGTACACTGTACATGTTTTGCAGGCATCATATTCATGTATTTTATAGATACAATTTACAAGTGTATTGGTATTCTATTTCTCCTTTAATATACCAGCTTCCGATTTCACTGCATGGTTAATTACGTGTAGCTACATTTTCAGTCCTACAAAAACACTTAATACATACAATGCAATATAAAAGGTATATTAGATATTTATATTCAACTATTTCAACTACGTTAATAAACAAAATTTTAAATTTGGCTGTCTCTGCCATTAAACGCCTAATAAAGCTATATTTATAACAAAAAAGCATGATTGTTATTAGTTTGAGAAAACAGCAAATAGTGTAAACTGCAAATTACAGACGTTTTATCTCTACATATACAGTGTATACTTTATATAAACAGATAAATTTTGTGAGTGTAAAATTTCACTTGTTGAGGTAAGTATTAAAAGCAGGTAAGTCTATTGAGAGCAATTGAGATTCAAAATAAGATACACGCATGATGAAAAGTAAATGGTAAGTATATTTTTTTATAATTTAAAAAGCAAAATATTTTCAGCGTTATTAGGAACATGTTTGAGCATGCCAGTGCACATTAAATTTGATGAATATGAAATTTGAGACTGTACAGATATTATATGTACCACGTTATTACTCCGATAACAGACTAGTATATTTTGGGGATGAAGATATTCATTCAAGATTTTGTATACGATAAGCCTCCCTTTTCAAAATGCTGGAAATTGTCAGAAAACAAAATGAGGGTGGAGTTATGCTAATCAGAAAAGCTGAATACCGAAATTCTGGGTAAAGGGCTGAAAGATGTAATTTCGCGGAATATTCTGCGATTATACGATTAACAACGATAAATGGGCAAAAATTATACACATTTCATGCGATATAAAACTGAAATATTACTGTATTTTGACATTCGGAATGGACCGATTCCACGAACTTCAAGTTCCATGAAACTGTTCTTAGAAATAACGAAAATGTAACTTTTTCATTTATTTGAGATAATACGTCACTGTGCTGCTCATACCACTAACAGCTGTTAATTTGTTTTGGACAGACAAACGACTATTATGCTTAAATATTGCAGCATAAAAGTTAAACCTTAATGGGATCGTGCATATATTTTGGCATCGCTAATCTGAATGTTCAGCTATTATCTTAACTCATTTGACAATAGAGTTATTCAATGCATAGTTGCCGCACTACATTAGACAAAATTCCATACATTTACTCCCCCCCCCCAAAAAAAAAATCATGATAATTAACATTAGGTTTTAGTAAGATAATTGCATGTAATAAAATACTCTTTGGGGCCATCCATAAAAGACGTCACAGGTTGATATGGTCACCAACAAGTGGACGATAGTGGATTATGGCGGGTAGGGGGGTCAGGAATTTCGGACGCCCACTTGCCTCAGACTGGTCGCACACCGATGGTGATAGTTGGTGAACATAACGTCTTTTAGACCATAAGGTGAATGTCGAATGGTTTAAAACATAGACTACGTTATTTAATGTAGCCTATATTAAATTATGACGTAATGTAACGTTATTTTGATTGTAATTTAGCATAAAAATTTGAAAACACTTATTAAGGACATTACATCAGTATTGGTTCCTTTTACTAGTGAAAATTATGCGATTTATAGTTCAAATAAATTAACTTAATTGTGACCATTAGTGTTAATTGGGATAAAGGTGGTGAACGTCCTTTATGAACCACCCATTTTCATGTTGTTTAAACAATGGTGGGTTGGATGCTTCAGTATAGACATACATTATAACACAAGTTGGGCGGTTTTGCGGAACCGATATTGCCATCTATCATAAAATGGAAACATGACAGTGAATGATTCAGAAATAACCAATGAAAATTTTACGATCGGTAATCAACAATCGACACCAGTTGCCATTTTTACGACATTGATGAAATACACGAAATGCAAAGCACATGGGCGAAATTAACGGTTTGTGCGTCCCAACTTAATTTTATAGTGAGTAAAACAGGCTGGAATTCTGTTAGACAAGCGGTAATTGCGTTTTATTTGATGCACAGCAATAATAACAGGCCTCGTATTACCAGCTACAATGTATACATGTACATAACCTGCAGGGAGAATAATGAAGTGAATTATAGGGTGCGACAATTATATACAGTACATGTATGTGGCAGATTAAATACAAAACCGAAAAGAAATTGGCAATGCGCTGTTATAATTACTGAATGAAAGACTTACAGGGTGTCCCAAATTAGAAGAAAAAAATCCCGTTCAATGATATATGAACACAGTGTCGGGTTTAATGGGGTGTGTTTTTGGGTTACGTTATAAGTAATAACAAAAAAATTATAAAACTATAGGCAAAAATTAACAAATAGTTTTATAGCAACTTTCGCCAACGGAGTTCCTTACGAATAACTAAACGGATTTTTTAAGTTAAATGCTAAAATCCATCACTTATAAAACTAGTTTTTTCAAAAATTAAACGGAAACAACCTTTTGATAAAAAAACCGAACAAAATTCATCCTTTGTGGCGGCATTTAAAAGAGGATGATAAAGAAAAAAAACTGAAACCAACTAAACTGTATAAGTAAACCTGATCATTAAATATAATGAATAAGCAAGACCAACGTTGCAACTTGTTAAAGTTGACATGCATTAACCACAGTTTAACTAAAACCGTTTTTAATGAGTAGGTAGTCTTTTTAAATGCGCATTGCAGTTCTTGAAGAATGTGAGCATGAACCAGTCTATTATTTTCTCACACTGTTTGATTTAATGCGTTGGTTATTTGATCGTAAAAACTGTTCAACAGAACAATAGATTAAGTAGGCTTTCATCACCTATGATTTCCTTTCTTACCATTATTTAAAAGATTTAACCACCGATTTTGTTAAAAGGTAAGTGGTGTATTTAAAACGTTAAAGTACATCAACGGATCGCGTAAGCCTACATTGCATATGTAATTTGAAACATTTCAAGGATTTCGAGCACTTTCAAACATACCTTCAGTCACTGCAAACGGCTAGACCTAGCTTCTGCGCTTCACAGAAATTCCCAAAAAACTACGAAAAATTAGCAAGTGCCTTACTTCAAATTCACATACTACAATTCAAATAGTGTTGGTATTGGTTAAACCAGCTTTAATGGGACCACTTCAACTATTTCTGTAATTCGTCACGAACTTGAAGACTCGAAATGGTCGTCACGAAACAGCGTCTAGCCACTACCAAAAAACAACCAAAAATGTTAATTTGGAGTTTAAATTCGTCACACAAGATTCAACCACGTGACACACTTTTACAACAAAACTGTAAACAGAAATTAAACATAGGCCAAGCAACATTTCATACTGCAACCTTTATAGCCTATATTTATAGAAATAAAAAACATGAAACGATTCATGCAGATATACCCATAGATTTTTTTAAAAACGTTTCTAATAAAAGCTCATTTTAGTGAGTGCATTAATGTATTTTTCTGCTTTTACCTAAAATTATTATTATTCCAGTATGTGTTTGGTTTTTTTTTAAATCTGTCGATTAATAAAAAACATTAGGCTAATAATACAACTTTTGCAATTTAAAATCAGAATTCAGCAGACGGAATAAGCATGAAATAACACTAAAGAGTTGTTATACTGATATAAATAAGCAACACAACTACGTGTATTTTTAAAGTAATGTTATATTTGTTCGTGAACACTAAAAAACTCTCCACTAATAATAAAAATAAAAACTACAAGCATTAAAGCCAACTTTTGAATTGTTTTCAGATACAGTGCGGCATTTTAAAACAAATGAACATTTCAAACATATTTGCAATTATCCATATTTAACTATCACAAGCCACACTATCTGAATCTCATGTGGTAGCACAAATTATAAACTTCCGTCCGTTATAACAGACCAAATTGGTTTTATATTTACGTGAGCAGCATGTTATCAGCATCTCGGAGTGCGATGGTGGCGCCATCTGCCATCAATGAACGTGATTGGTTTGCCATTTTGAACTTAATTAAAGGAACCAGAACGTATGTAATTTCGCCGATTCCTGATTATACCCATGAGCAAATCTGATTATTTCGCCTGATTAAACAGGTTGCTATAAAACGCGATTCAGACGTCTCTTTATTGGAATTCAGCTAATATAAGTCACCAGCGGTTAAATTGCTTCAAGATGTGTAAAAACAGACGATGGGATCGCAAATATTTACGTAACACGACTGCGGTCACAAAAAAAGTTTATGAAGAAATTCGGTCTGCGACGACCAGACGTGGACCAAAGGGGTCTGTGTTTATTAGCCAAGAGCTAGAAAATCAAGACAAGTATGGAAATCTCATTTCCGGTCCGGTTGCAATATCTTGATCTCCTTTAATAAAAATCATTCTTAGCTTGCAAAAGAACTTGAGAATCTTGTAAATCTTTAGTATAAACAGAAATCAAAGGGGAAAATTTGATTGAAAGCTATCGACTATACAGGGGGGGGGGGGGGAAGGAAGTCTTTTAAAGTTTCCATCTGGTATTCTTTCAAATCAGCGGTTCTTAACCTTTTTTATAACTATTTCTTGGCAGTTCGATGAAGTCTTTGGACCTCCTTATCAGACTAGTTTTTTTAAAAAATTCATGTACAACTTAAATGCAACAAGTGCAATGTGATTTATTTTAATGGTTTGTTTCCTACATTTTTAATGCTGGATGTCCGTTTGTGAGCGGAGAACGATGATAACCATTGAGAATCTCTCAGA
>JAQIXS010002480.1:0-22635 GCA_034700785.1 Rossiulus vilnensis
CCCACAAAACCAGCGAGCACGACGCCGAAAAACTCATCCATATTAATGAGGAAAGGCGAAAATTGTTGCTTCCTGAAATGGAAATAAGGATACGACATTTTGCATCAGATATTTCAGGCGTGCCCCCCTTACATTTTTAAATATTTTGTCTGCAGCCTGCATAACGTTTACGGGGGACAATGATATTCCTTTCATGGCACACAAGAAGGTTTCGGATGATACCGAAAATTCAGGGATGCGAGTGCTTATCGTCTCCGCAGAGAGGCCTTTGTGTTCGACTTCCAGAGTTGGTCCACGCCAGTGGATGGGATTTTCGCTCGGTTTGCCACCATCAACATAACAGGAGCAATTTTTTGTAGGGGCTTTTTTTTCCCCTTTCCTCTTCGGCTCGTATTACGGGCCCCATGCACAAGTGCCACCTGCATTCCGATAAGGTGTTCATACTCGGTTGCACCGTGGTGTGACATACGCGGCACAGCACACATTTCGGCGCTTTTATTGCGGCTGCGTTGGAAAACTGCTGCGTCGAGGAGATAAAAATAAAATCGACCTAAAATGATGTAAAGTCTGAAATTATAGAGGCTTAGTGCCGTGAGCGTGGGGCATTTTTGCCATAGCCGAGAGCTGTTCAAAACGGTTATTTGAAACACAGGCCCACTGCGAGGGTGGTTGGCGGTGGTTGCGCCATGGCACCTCACTCTCTTCGGGAGGAATCCAATAATCGCTATATTTATACCATAAAAGACGTTTTTATTTTCTGCTTCCGTGCTTCGCTGATACGGAGTTATTGCTCGGATTGGCCACGGTAAGCCGAAGCCGAGAGTACCGTCGGATCCCGCTTTTAACGCCGACTTTATTTCTATTTTGAAAAGCTCAGGAATTTGCAATTAGCCACCAATGGCATGGCACTGATGCCAACGACACAACAGGGGTTCAAGCATGAGCTCGAAAACCGGGCAGGATTCACCAGTGATTGGATGAACGCGTACAAAGTGCGGCAGGGTACCCCGCAGAAATTAAATTCACGAATTACCCGACTTTACCAGGTTTTTGGGAAAAAAATTACGCAACTATTAAACGCGATTATAGATTAAAATGAAAGCATAATTTATCAATTACCGATTGTTTTATTCATCAGTTGACCAGTATCATAAACGATCAATTGAGATCGTGGCAATATTTTGGGAAATTCAGGAAAATATAGATGGTTTATAGATAGTGTCCACGATGTGAATAAAGGTAATCGTAATTAAAACTTGTCTTTGGGCTACCTCAATTCTGCACAGAACGTAAGACTTTTCATTCACCATAAATTCCTTGACTTGAAATACCCTTTCCATGCAAGTTATTTATTTCGAAGCCATTAAAAAAACGGATTTTCAAAATTCTGAGTCCCGTAGACAATTATGTCAAAATAAATGTAACGGTATGATTAATTTAAATGATATTTTTTTCAAAATAAATCACCATATTACCTACCTGACTATTACATGTCCTTCTAAATTTCCCTTACAATTCCAGGTTTTCCACGTCAGGGGAAACCCCATAGGTTATGAATTTTCCCCAATAGCCTACAAATAACAACAGTAAGTAGACATGCTAACCCACAACCCACCAGTCAAATCATAATGATTTAGGTGACTGAATAGTCTGCTGAAAGTCAACTGAACAATTACATGTACTTACTTTCGCTACATTCATGTATTCGTGTGTCACAAATGTCCTAACATTTTTTTGAACAATGAAACGGATCCTCGAAACCATTGCAGTGAGAGAATACCATGAAACGATTAGCAGTCAGGAAGATTGCTGTCAATTCTTGGACTTTCAGTCAGGCATGGATTAATTTGGGTTCCAGTACGTGTAATATTTGCGATGAGGAAGCCCCTTTTTGGCTTTCACGTGTTTCTGCTACTCATAAGCTGATTACGCCTTGAAGCCGATTGCAGATAAATCCAGATTCGCGTTTTACAACGGCCGAATGCGGAGCTTTACAATAATGCCCCTTCCCATCACAGTCCTCGGACCTCAATGGGTTGGACGTACGGCAACCTATCACAAAGAGGACACCAGATGAATCCCTCGAAAGCCATTTGCACCAGGTTGCAGCAAGGCAGAGTTGAACATTACAAATAAATGATTGAATCACTACGAATGAAATAAGCGACACGAAAATCGTTCGAGTAAACTGTAAGCCAGATTTCAAGAGCTTTTTAGATTTTGAATTTGCTGAAGTGAAAATCAGTTTCTGATTTTTAGCATTAATTGATAGGCAACTTCTTCCACTATAACACAGCGTTTATCGTTGTAAATGTAACACTCGTAGAGTGTGTCACAAACTCAAGTTATCAAACAAAGGATCTGGACGTTTGAGAAAACAAAATAGCCAGGTTAAGTTAATTTGTCATAAAATAATCTGGACAACTTTCTCAGTTACAATTCTGATCAAATACCTTGTATTTTATGCGATTTGGTCAGAGATCTATTTATCCTGAAACCAGAATGATTTATCCAAAACTTTTAATGATAACATAACAATATATTTGTTAAATACTTATCATTCCAAATAACCGATATTGTTAGGCAGATAAAGTACTATTTGTCTTATACCACCAAGTTGTTATTCTGTGACGTTATATCGTGTTTGGAACCAGAAGGCATTATGACCAAAGCATCCAAGAGTTTAACGGCGAGTATATAAGCACATTCAAGTAGAAAAGTGTTTGAGTGAAAAGAATATTATGTAGTCTTAAATCGTAAGATCCAATATATTGTCTTAAACTGAAGTTCATAAACAATGAGTTTCTCTAAACTATAAACAGCATGAATTGCACATATCTTGCACTTGTGTGAACAGATCCAAAAATACAATGGAAAAAATGTTTTAAACAGATCTGTTAGAAGTATCAGAACATTCCATCTGAAAATTCGCATCGAATGCTACTCACACTTTTATTAAAAGCATTCGCTTAAATTTCTAACGTTGAGCGATTAATTTGCTCCGAAAATGGAAAAAAAATTATGTTCAAATCCCTTGCGACCCTTTACGTCCTTCACATTACACTAAATTTTATACTCTATATTTAATATTTACCACATTGAGGTCAGTAAAATTTTGGACCTTACATGCCACAAAATCCTGCATTGCCTTTATGCCTTTATTGCTTTTTTTTGTGAGACTTAAAACGTTAGTAAACTGGTATGGAAAGACCCAACCACATCACTGAAGTGGGATTACGACAACACTTTGGATGATCGGTTTTGTTTGTTCTGTGAAGTTTTAGGGACCCAAATCCCATAAAAGTGGCAGGGACACTTATAATCATTGTGAGACATTTTTTTATAAAAAGGGTAAACTTACACATACAACTTTCACTGGATTCAGTGATATTAAATTTGCATAAAACTGACACTAAAATATGATGTGATCATCCACTTACCTGGAAGCGCCGTCAATAGCTGATCAGGAACTGCAGAACTGACTATCATGTTGTGCTTTTCCAGCATCGCAGCTTTGGCTCGATGCTTCGCACCGGCTAGATGCATTTCCAGTTGAAGTTGCGAGGTCACGGAGCAGTTGCATGTGGTGCATTTTATCCCTTGCGACTGTTCACAGCTTATTGCACTTTCTAATTCCGTTTTAGGATCAATTTCTGAAGGTCTGAAAAAATAACTTGAATTACAAAAAAAAAAGCTCTGCACTTTCAGAATGAATAGCAATAATTTGTATTGTATATGTGGTATTATCAAAAAATGAAAAGCATTCTTTGGCCTTATAGGTAGAGATAAGAATAGCCTAGATGCAATTTGTGGCACATTATCTTGTAAGACAAGTGCGGTGTTAAGTTGGACAATTTTATGGAAACTCAAAACTTACGTTCTTGTCCATTTATTTGTTGTAGCGTTGTAGAATCCTTTAGGCAATGCGGGTTCACCTTGAATTCGACGTTGATGGTTACGTCCGTTGTAATGCTGCTGAGCCTGCATTTCTGAATTGAAAGAAATGTCGCACAGTTTGCAGTAAAGTCCGAGAAGCTTAGCATCGAAAACATTGTCCGGGGGCACCTGAAAAATATTTTAAATTCGCTTGTTAATTACAGAGAAACATTTTCGTCGGTGGAAAATCAAATGTAAAAAATGAATACCTTCAGATCATTCCTAAACAACAAGTCAATGTGTTCATTAAGAAAAAGATTGTACTTACATTTGACGTTTTCACTTTCACAGGTGGTGACACTTCTGAAGATACGCAAATTTCTTCTTTGTTATCTCCAGCAATCGGTGACGTAAGCTCAGATTTCGCTTTTTGAAGGAAAATCTTAACTTTCTTCAGGTGATTTTTGCCCGCATAATGTGCAGAGGCTTGAAAGGGGCTGTTTAAGCGAGTTTCACACAGTTTGCAAAATAATGGTTGCATCAGAGCAGCCAAACCAGGGCATTCTCCATTACGCGAGACATCCATAATGAAGGATTATTTTTTTAAATAATTCACTTCAACATTAGATTACTTTGGCTCAGTCACACAAGCATTTGTAGCATTTGTTTATGCCTACTGAACGAAAAAATGTGCATGTGTACATCCATTTTTCAACAAAATTGCAAAGCTGATAGAGTAATGGTAGTTATCTGAAAAGACAAAGGCGAGCCATCATTAACAGCCAGTTAAGACATAAACTGTAAAACCGAATTTTGTAGAATTACAACACATTAATTTAGCATTGTGATTTTACACTAAACACCACCAATACACTGCATGTATGTTCAGAAACATATTCCAGTCGAACTCAACGAATCTGATTCAGTTATCATGCTTGGTATTTTATAATTTATTTTAAAAGTGTATGGGATTGAGACCTTGCAGAGAGAATATTTTCAGCTTTATCAATCTACTTCATTTAACTTATGATCGTGCACAAAGTGATTATAAAATTGCCTGATTACTTGGCATGTCTTGTCAAACACATCATCTTTTGTGTTTACCTAGTGACAATGCTTAGATGGCATATTAATGCCATGTGGTAGGGGAGTCAATCTGTTCAACCGAAATTGTTAATGTAAGTGAAATTACGAATGTAGAATAATTAGAAGAACTGAAGGCTGATTGGAAAGGGCACCATTCCATCACAATGAGGCACAATTCCAGCATTCTCCTGGAAATATTGTGGAAACCACGATAATCACAATAAGGACAACAATAATAAACAACCCACCACAATCACAATGGTAATTACTTGGTAATCAGATATATGCCTTCTCATTGCAATATTAAAGGATGCACTGCCACTATGTCAACCCTGATAAAGGTTTGAGCAAACGAAAAGTATTTTACGTCTATACCACAAGTAAGGATGACCATGATCAATTTTTCAATAAGTTTTTAAGGATTTTTGGTCTCCTGTACGAAACGTACAGTGAGCTACAGTCTTGGGATCTCAGTGGTAGAGTACATGCTTCTCGCATTCAGGAGATGCCGAATGGAGTCTTAGGTCTGTTTCTTAATTATTGCTACCTGGCATGGAGCCCATGATTGCACCTCTCATCCATCGCCTGTCTCATTCCGTTTCATTGTTATCTGCTGCCTCGTCCGTCGGAAACACTTTTAAAATAAACGACATGTTAAACCTGCCTTGCAGCTATAAGGGCTGCGCCTTTTATTTACACCATATCCTTCAAAAGTGACCCTCATGCAGCAGGTACAAGGGTCCTTTCCAAGAAAAATGTCTAAGCACATATCGAACAGCTGAGTGGATCCAAATGCATACATTCTCAGCAATTTAATACAGAAGCCGCAATTTTTTGCCTCTCAACCATGTCACTTACTTGTTCCTCAGCTAGTAGTAGACCGGGTTGCCATGAATTGTAGTTAAAATAATACATATGCATGCACAACGAAGCAGAAATTTTGTTTACTGTCGAAGACATCAACGAAGAAAAAAGTCCATATTCCTGAATTTACCCGGCAAGATGGCCGACCGGCAGCGCATTCAGCGTTCTCTTTAATATATTTATTGCGGCGCTCTATCTAAATGACTTAAAAAGAGGGGCAGTCCATAAATTCGCCCCAATTTGATTGGGGAAGTTCAAGCATATCAGACTCTCATGGTTTATGAATTAAAATGTAAGGATTGGACTTAACTTCACTTAAGGAAGGCAAACACCTCAATATTTCAGTATTTGAACTATATTTTGAGTACATAAAATATATTTTAATGACGGGTATAAATCTTTCTGGGTGCTTTTCATAGAAGACCCAACAATTTAGGTTCATAAAAAAAGTGGGGGGAAATACTTTTTTTAATATTCCGAGTTTATTTGATAAAATTATTTTTCGCTATTGAACTATGTTGTATGGATGAATAAGTTGTATTTTGATGAAAAAGGATGGATCTTTCTTGGTGCTTTTTACAGAAGACTCAACAATTTGGGTGGAGGAAAATAATTTTGTGAATATTCCCAGTTTATTTGATAAAATGAATATTTCGATATCGAACTATGTTGCACGGATGTATAAGTTGCATTTAATTTTAAGAGAATGTTTTTTTGTTGGATGCTTTTTACTGAAGACCTGACTATTTGGGCAAAGAAAAAAACTGGGAGAAGATAATTTAAAAAATGTGCAGTACATTTCAAAAATTGCATACATTTTTTTTTAGAAATGCGTTAAGCTTTTCCCAAGATAATTAAAAATGCAAAAAATAACCAAGTACTAAAATCTGAAACAGTATTTACTGCGATTTGTGCAATAGAACATACAGAACATTTTGCATTAATATTGAAAAACGCTTCATTTCAAATCAAGTATACTGATGAAGTAGCATTTTAAAAAAACAGAAGCATGTCAACTGCCTTGTGACAGGCAATTAAAACTGATGACAATGGAACTTTCAAATAAGAAAATAAAAATGATACAATACAAAGTGTTGTGAACACTCCAGTTTAGCGAATAAATATCTGCATGAAGTCAGCAGATTAGTTCGGAAAATAAACCGACCCAAAATGATGCCCACTATTCAAGAAAATTACACATTTTGACTTCGAATACCTTTTATCAATGCTAAATATTTTTATTTATATAAATAATGGTCTAATAGGGTTTGATATAATCGAATAACTTCAAAATGTCCTGTTTAGCTGTAAAACTTTAACAGCCTTGGGAAAAAAATTGTTATGCAACCAAAGGTCGCATGTTCATTTTTTTTCCATTTTTTATCTTTTATAAATAAATTGTATATTTATTGTAATGTCAAATTGTACTTTTATTTCTACGTTTATTGTACTTTTAAATTGTACATAATATATCAGACCCATGTGGATGACCAATGCTTCTCTTTGAAAATTAAATTTAGTATTCCTAATAAAAAAAACTTTGGCAAATATGTTCAAATAAACATTTTTGCATGATCGGCATTTTATTTGGGCACCTTTTGCTCGGCCATAATTTTCACAAATTAAAAAAACACGTACAATATAGTTGAATCTGACGATAAAACGTAAAAACACGGAATAAAAACTTCGCATCTAGTTTAAAAATTCCCTACACTTTTGCATCGTTTGTGGATGTGGAAGCCCGTTGAGTGCGTTTTAAATTATAAATATTTTACAATTATTTACTAGTTTACAAAATACAATAAAAAGAGCGTACGTGAGATGTGCAGACGAACGTTATGAAAGAAATGAAGGGGTACGACTTCTAAAATGTATACAAAACGCAGGCTGAGAGTAGTTTCATTTTGTATATACACAAAAATACATTAATCAGATATGGTGCTGGCCAAAGCAGCACATAAAACGGTACCATCACTAATATAATGGCACCGATTAAAACAGCTTCCACTTTAGATAGGCGTAGAAATTCTTCACCAAACCGAGCAACGTTGCTCCGGATTCATTTTGCTATTTAAAGGACAGTTAAAATCCTTGGCGAATTCAGGTGTATTGGATGCAACCCCATTCACTCTTTAAATCAGATAAAAAAATACGCAAACGTCAGATTAAAACGTGATTAAACGTGACATGGTTGAAATACGTTTGAAAAAAAATCATCATCAGATCATCAGAAATAGTTGCATTTGGTTTTAAGACAATTATCATCGATAATACATGTAGTTGTATTTAGTTTGTCTAAATTTCAATTTACAGTAATTTTAATAAGAATTCCATTTCAAGTCAAATCACTTTTAAAAATTTGACACTTTATACCGATTATTTTATTTTAAAAAAAATGTACTTTTTAATTGTCTTCCAATCATTTTTTTCGAAAAGATTTTTTTTTAAATCAAACACTTACCTAAATCGTTGTGGACTGTGGACACCTGTTAGTATTCTCAGAATCATGGCTTCCGGCCGTGTTTTGCTACACCAGACCTTGAATTTGAGAAATAACAGAACGCGTTTAGCAACAAAAGTTTTAGCAAAACAGATTTTGTTTTGCTAGATTTTCTCCATGCATTTTAATATCATGACTTTTTTTTAAAAAATAATAACTTTAGCTATAAATTTTTAAGATTTACTGAAAATCTTTACGCTTGTTACCTGTAGACTAGTTACGGTTAATTTCAGAGATTTGGCATCCGTTCTGTTTTACTCATTAATGTTACTCTTAAAATCATCATCGCCTTTCAATGATTTCCACTGGCATTATCAGATATCAACAATTAAACTACCAAACGCTACTTACATTGGCAAAACTCATCCAAAATAATTGCTTGGTTGTGAATTTTAGTCCGGGTAAAGGAAGCTCTTTTCCATTCTGTTCAACCCATTTTTCATAGGCCTGAAAAAAAAATTGAATAATTGATAAATTATTGCTTAATTACCAAAACCACATAATGCAGAGTAACACACTAATGAAATCGATATCTGGAGATAACATGCTAATACTTCTAAAATCATCGTTGTCGTTACCAAATTTCACTTATTTTTCGATGACAGTTACGATTTCAATTTACCTTTATGGATACCCACCACCATATCTATAATAATTATAAATAGAGAAATAAAAAATACGTACTCTGTATGCCTGTTTCACTCCTCCATTATCAGCAATGTTTTCTCCTTGAGTATTGATTCCATTTATCTGGAGAAATAAAATCAGAAAAAAAGGCTTATTTAATTATTTAATTTGGCGTCGTCAACGAATATTCGCATGATAGTAACCAGTTTTTGAAACCCCCAACAAATAATTTTCAAAAATGTAATCCTTTAAACTTAAATTGCAAACCTAATTTGTTTACGTATTTTCGAATTTATGCTCATCGTTGAATGAGTTTAAATTACGGTAAGATCGTAATTTCAAATAAGTTCGACATCAAAAGGAAGTCGCAATTTTGCAAAATAAGATTATGCATTTGCCATCAGTAGCCCATTTTGTATAATTAAGCCTTTACCGATGGCAACATTTGTTAATTGTATAGCAATTGACGTTGGGATAAATAAGACCGTCGGAATAGCATTTTACTAAAATCCCATTTTGCAGAAAAGCTCAAAAACAAATACTCGAAATATTACCGTCATATTGACGTCTGTCATTGTGTAGTTGCTGTACTGATTGATTATGCATTGTGCTTTTTTCTTAAATTGGGCGTCTGTCTCGGGTTCCCACCATCCTTTTAAGTTTCCAATGTCATCAAACTGTCTTCCTTGGTCGTCGAACCCGTGGGTGATTTCATGACCTATGACAAATCCGATGGCGCCATAATTTATGTATTTAGGTCTATCGTTGGCGAAGAAAATGCCTTGCAGTATACCAGCAGGGAACACTGAAAATGAGGAAAACAAATAACAGTTAAAAATCTTCAGCAAAAATTCGGGAAAAAAAAAGTTTAGACTCGAAATTTGATTCTTACTGATCAGATTTTGAGACGGTGAATAATACGCGTTCACAATAGCTACTGCTCCAATATCTCGCCAACTGAAAATACACAAATCATATTTTACATATTAGCAATGTTTCGATGTGATATTTTATTTCAACCAATAAACGAGTAGTAGCAAAATGCAGCCGTGTGTAATTGAGATATTCCATGTCATCGGCTATAAATGCATCGGCTAAGCTCAAATTCAAACTAATGGATATTTTTTTTTATTTGTTGTTTAATTGAAAAGTAATTTAATATAATTCTTACTCATTCCTCTTGTGAGGCTGTCTCAATTTTCCGTATCTGTAGTCGTTCCATTGCTTTTTCATTGCCAAAGCACTCTCAAAATATGCATTTTTCTCAACAGTGATCTGTAAATATGAAATTCAAAAAGATATTGCATATAATCGCATGAACTTCAATACCTGCATTTGCAGGCTTATTTCTACTTACATTGCGGTAATAATGTTCAATTGCTGTATCATTCAATAATTCAAGAGGATATGCAATCATTTCAGCCATTTCATTAGCCTGATTGAAAAAAAAATAGCAAGATTAGTTAAAATGAAAAGGAAAATCTTGAAATGCAAGGTCTAATTAATATAGTCAAAGGATTGCATCATACTTTTTCAATTGCTCTTTTAATGGTGATGGAGTCCATCCATTCAACATGCTGCAACATTTCCAAGAATTCTTTCCTAAGATTGTTCACCAATGTGAGTGCCTTGAAATGAAATTGAATAAACGCGAATCAGAGATTTAAAGAAAACAAATTATTTACGAAAAATTAGCGTGTTAATAAATTTTTTTGCTTAACAATATTCATTAAAATAATGACAATAATAATGGCTTAATGCGGAAAATACATTAACCATATATTACATGTTTGCAATATTTTCTTAAGCCAATAAACAAGTTGCATAATCCATATTACAGATTCGTGTAATTGATTTGAAAACTTCAGTAGTAACTAGACCTTTGAAAATCACCTTAGAAAGTTTTACTATTTCAAAATACGTCTACTTTTTAGAATACATTACTACTCAAATTAAAAAAAGTTCAAATTTAAATTAAAATATCATTTCAAACTCGCATTATTATTAAACCAACATAGCCCTTGAAAATAAATCGGAATAGGAAATGCAAAACTAATTTAACATATTTGCTTCAAATACTTAATATAATAGCTTAATTTATTTTTTCCTGTGGCTGTTCACTAGGGTCCTAGCTATTTTTTATAATTAGAAAATATCTTCTTCATTTATAAACGTCGTGCGACTTCTTCAGAAGTTTCATTGAAAAAACCAACAACCTGTTTTCGGAGATCGCATAACGGTTTTTTTCAATTATTTTATTTTTCAAAAGATAAACGGGATATTTTTAAATTATAAAAAAATGACAGACTTAAGTTGACAATAAATTGAACACGATAGGAAATAATTTAGCAATTATGATAAGTATTTTAAGCAAAAATATGTATTCTCTTTCTGCAAGGTGGTTATCCTTTTGGATCACCCTCAACAATATCATAACAATTCTCTAATTCGATACACGAAACCGTTTGAAAATTTTATGATATTTCCATAAGCTATAATTTTTTTTTCATACCGTATCTCTGGCGTCTTGTCCCAAATATCTCCGAACGTACATGGAGCCAATGGCAGTGCCGAAATGGGCCCTCGTCGTGGACATGCATATGCGCCATCTGGGGTCATCTACCGTTTGTCCAGTGATTGCCCCAGTGTATTCCAGATAATTGGCCCTGAAGCGATCGTCCAACATGCCCAGTACGTTCATGGCAACTCTCCACAGAAGATAATTTGCCAAGGTTCTGAAAATTGTCAATTTCAAAGTGACCCAATTGCGAGTAATCAAAAGGTACCCTGCAGAACTGAAGCGGAAACCGGAAAGAAATGGGATTTCTTAGAAAATCCCAAGACACGTCTGGTAAATTGCTAGCTAGCTGGCAGTTTCACTTTACCTTTTATTGGTCCTTTCAGCCAAACTGGTGACATTTCCGATATAGGCCGGTGATACTACAATTACCACTTCATTTTCGTCCACTTTTTCTACTAACACCGCATTAGCGTAATCGACCCAATCAACCTGACAAAACAGGAAGAAAAGATTTACTACCCAGCGACGACAATGGGATCAAATTCAAGTAATTTCACTCGATATTACTTGAGGGGAGAGTGTTTGCAATTCCCGAAGAGGCATTTTGTTGTACAAGAGTGTGAAATTGCGACGCTCCTCTTTTGGCAAAGTGTACTGGGAAAAAAAAAACGAAAAATTGGTGCTCAGTAACAATTATAAACATTGTCAAAATATGGGCCTGGATTAGGTATGGGACGGTGAAGAGTTTATAAAAGAATGGCTTACATTGGAAATGTTGTCAAAACATTTTAAACAAAATGTATAAACGTATGTATATTTATTTGGGCACGGATTGGGTATGGTAAGATGAAAGTTTAAAAAAGAATGGATTACTTTGAAAATATTGTCAAAAATTTAAAAATAAATATACATGGAAATTAAAAGTATATATATATATATATTTGAGCGCGGATTGGGTAAGGTAATGAAAGTTTAAAAAAGTAGGGTAAAAGAGAATTTTTGAACGGCTAACATTAAAAATATTTTTAAAAAAAAATAAAAACATATGGGCACAGATTGGCTATTGGAATTTAAGTTTTAGAAATGTAGGGTAAAAGAAAACATTTTGAACGGCTAGCATTGGAAATATTTTTAAAAAGTGGGGGTTTTTTGAACGGATTTTATTGGAAATACATTTTTTAAAAAAATAAAAACATATGGGCACGGATTGGGTATGTGAACGAAAATTTAAAAAGATGGGGTAACTTTGAATGGATTTTATTCTACATATAATGTGAAAAATAAAAGTGAGGGCATGGATTAAACATGGGATTGTAAAAGTTTAAAAATGTTGGGTAACAATGAAATTTTTGAACGGCTTACATTGGCAAGCTGGATCTCAAATAGCAATGCCTCCGTCAACTCTTTTTTGGCCTGTTCCTGTTCCGCTCCGAGCAAGACAGCAGTTTGGACCATGAAATTGAGGTATTTTTTAACAAGTGGATCATTGATTCCCTTCAGAAGGTAGGAACGTCCAGGCATCCCAAGAGATGGCTCATCCACCTATTTTCATTGAAAAATGTTTATTAAAAACGACATTCAAGAGTAATGAACAAAACCCACTCATCTGAAACACAATTTTTCTATAAAAAAAAAGTTTAGAAAATAAATGATTCAAAATATCGTTTAAAAGTAAAATTTAAATCTGGTTCGACTATTACGAGAATTTTGCTTCAAATAGGCCTACTTAATATCATTTCTACGTTTATTTTTCACCCATATAGAATTGGTCGTTTACTAGTGCCTAAAACCTTTTTATAATTTGAAAATGCCCCGTTTATTTATAAAAATTACGTAACAATGTTTCATTGTTATGTAATTTTTCGTTATGCAAAATCTGATGCCCATCTTCAGAGTTTTCATAGTGTGGAAAACCCACTTTAGGAGGTCCATGTTTATTTTTATATAAATAATCTGAACACTTTCAAATTATACAAAATATATCAAACCCTTGTTGACGACCAACTCTACGCTGGACAACATAAATGTAACATTCCAAATAAGTAATTGAAACAAAAATATGCAAATAATCATTTCTGCTTGGTGGGTTATTTAAGCACTATTTTATCAGCCTTAGGAACAGCTTTTGATTGGAAGGAAAAAATTGTTGAATACCAAATTTTATCTTTCATCAATTGTCATAAGTCAATGTCATATCAATCCATAAGTTACGACTTTATGCAGAACTCAAAAAATATGTTAGAAATTCAGGGCCCACGTTGTCAAAACAAAAACAAAAAAATACTCGAATTTCAATTAAACTTGGGTGAAATAACTCGAGCTGGGAACTTTTACTTAAAATATATATGATACGTGTACAGCATTGTACCGTTAATTGGAAGTAATTTGATCGGTTTGTACTTGGCGCTGTACCAGGTAGGGGTTCTCGCCTCAGGAATTAAACCTCAAATTTGGTCGCCACATTTAGTTCTGGTTGTCAGTTTATCACGGTTGACAGATCTCAAGAAAGCCGATAGCAGTACTTAAGGAATTTCATTGGCAGTCGTTGTAGCAGAATAATTGCTTCTGCTAAATGCGTGAGATTTTTCACGAAATCCAGCAGCGATTACTCTCACATGTTCAAAAATTACTCTCCACTTTTTTTTTATCCAAGTCTGAATTCGCTGAACGCAGTATTCAAGTTAGCATTATGGGTGACACCACCTGTTCGGTTTGAGAGTTCTGGAGCAAGAAAGAAAAAAGTCCTCGAAATCCAGGCTCTTTTTAATTTCTCTTTTAAACCTGTCTTATTCACCTCGATTGAATACGTGCTACTATTGAGTGCATCGTTGGAAACTCCGAAATCCAAAAGCACATTGTGGTTCACACCCAGGGTTCGCAATTTGCGGACCAATTGCGTCCATTTGAAGTCGTCCTCCGCCCATTTGCTTCCTTCCACGACTGGCCAACCACCCAGTTTGGCGAGTAGGTCTCGCAAGGGCTTGTCTTTCAGCCTCAGGATTTCAGCTGTTAAATAATACACAATTTCAGTATTGATCAGTGGTTGAAAATCAATGCAATTGATTCGCAGCAATGCCCTAGGAAAGTGAGAATATTGCATTTGTGTTCAATCAATTTCAAGGCTAGAAACGTCGCCTTCAATCTTTTCTTTCAAATAATCAATTGTATGCCGATTAACGACATTAATTTAGGGCAATTTTAGCGTTTTCCAAAGTTATAAACGTTTTGTGAAAATTAGACAAGTGTCAACAGTGTGAAAGCTGCATGGGATCATTTATGAACATACGTGTAAATGCACAACAGCAAATTCAACTTATTTTGCTGAACATGGAGAATCATACCTATCAATTTTATTTTACAAATTTTGCAAATTATTTCACGGAGATCCCAGAACAATTGTATGTACAATTTTAAAACACTGTTAATTATCACACGCTTTTTCTGCAACTCTGAAAGCCCGAGTTACCAGCCTGGTTCCCAAACATTAATAGCGATTTCGATAAAATACAATATTACATATAATTTACAGTAAAATTGATGGCTGCCTTAAAGTCTGTAGGCACAAATTACAGGTACAAATACAGGTGCAAATTAAATAAACTATTTTCCAAACATCCAAGATTCTCAAACATTCAAGTCGTGCAGATGAAATTTTGAAATTTTGAAAACAAATTTGGAACTAACTCGTCGTAAGATGTAAGTTTTTAACATCATTTCTGTTAAAAATTGATGCTTTTTACCCATTTTCTATACTAGTGATGCGAATTTAACCTTCCCAAATATTAACGGACTCGTAACTCCCATTTTGATATATAAAATAAGCACTACTTACTTTTATTCATGCAGGTGGCATAGAAATCTCTGGCTTTTCCAAAAACTGCATTTTCCCCAGGCTTTGGAGCTTCTTCCAACATTCCTACGTTTAACAATTATTTAAAAAATGTGTTTCTAAACGTTTTGCAAAAAAAAAAAAATGGTAGTTTATATAAAACTCAGAAATACCTCTTAATCTGTTACTGAGGTCATCTTCGGCAATTTGAAATGAGGTCTTCGATGTTTCGTGATCGGGGATAACGGTATTTTGTTCAAAATTTCCGCAAACGAATTCATAGAAATCTTCGCATGGATTGGCACTTAAATTGGCGTTTTCTAAGTACTGAGCAGCTATAGTAATTCATGTGAAAATATTAATCTTCGTAGCCCTCGTGATAAGGATTTTTATTTGCCTGAACAGTTCTACGAATTAAAATAATTCATACCTATTTTTACGCAACCAGGCGTTAGGCACAGATTTGAATCTTCATGAATAGCTTCACTTGTTTTTATTGGATTGTTAGGAACGGCTAATTTGGAAAATTATCAATCGATCAGTTCGTCGTTATTAAAACATTACAAACGCAACCCCCCAACGACAAGACAACGTGCAGTGTACGTTTTTTTTGAACATGAAAACAAACAAACTTATTCAAAATAAGTGTCAAATTCGAAATTTTTGTGATGTATCAGTTTCTTATCGAGTTTATACTGGAAAATTAACGAAATATTCTTCCAATAATAAAGGTTCTAGCATTCAAGCCAAATAATTCCCAATATAAATCGTGTTTAAAAAAAAATACTGTTAAGCAATACTGTTATGACTATTTGAAAATACGATTCAGCATTTTTGAATAACCGAGATAGGATAGAAAATAAAATTAACGAACTAAAACAATGGCATTTCATAACGAATTGTGTGAAACACGTGCTGAACAGTACATGTTGATTTTGATTATTTGAAACTTTTAGATTTCCTGCTTGATATTGAGGAGGAAAGTACTGTGTGAAAACAACGTCGTAAACTACCTCTTTTAACACGAAAAATACCTCTTTCTGACTGGGGAAATGTTGAAGCTAAAACTAAGGCCAGGGCAACGCAAACTAATAAAGCAAATGTTGAAGTGACCACCAGGCCCTTCTCCAATCGACTGCGTCTATTCCACCAAGGAGCATTCCTGAAAATACAACCAAAATAAACAAATTTTAAAACATACATCCCAAAAAAAACACGTATTATTCATAACATCTTAAATTACTCAATAATATTACAATCACTCGGTTTGTAAGTCAGACAAGGCTAGATACATTTTTAAGACAACTGAATTAGTTTGGCTTTATTCTCGAATAGCCATATCGAAATACAATATATTACGATAAATTTGTTTTTAATAAATGTTATGTAATTAAACAATAAGCAGTATGAGCTACTTGAATAATTGCAAGTTTAATGAACTGCATAGCCAGATACAGTACGTAACCAGTTTAAGTCTTGAGTGAGCAACTTGGATGATCATTTCCCCAATTATTACTTAAGGAAGTTCCGTATGGGAATATATCAAGGATATAACACGTAGAGTATGCGTTGTATAATGTTAATTACATCAGTACGCTGCAAACGATATAATTTTTGCACCCAACATGTCAAGTTGGCTCAAACCAGTCACAGTCGATCATAAAACTGAAGGTTACCCCGAAACAAGTCAGCAAAAACTTTTTGTCATAAAAGTTAATTATGAGTTGCATTTTCAGGCTAAAAATTTGCAGTTGATATTCATTATATAAAACTAATTATGGCAAAAAAATGGCATGATTACTGCCCTTTGATCGCAAAACTATTGCAGATTTAGTCATGCAATAATAATGTCCTTTTATAGCATAAATACTGCAATTTTAATTATACAATAATAATTAACGTTTATGGCAGAAATATTGCAGTTTTTATTCATTCAAATTCCGCAGTTCTTATGCGTTTTAATTATTAAATAGCAAACAGAAGTTTTAAAGTAGAAACTGCAGTTTTAATTATTAATGAACTTCTATGGCATACATACTGATTTTTATTGTCTTTTTCAAAATCTTCAGTTTTTTCTTCCCCTCTAGTGGGGCAATTAACGCACTTTGAAACCAAAAATTCGGCATTTTTTTAAATTACTGGCATCTTTTGCACAATGCATATGCAGTCGAAACGAACTAACGTTTAGGGCTGTGTTCCCCCATTAATTTAAAAGGGAGATTTTCGGCTGTTTAGACTTTCTTTGTTTGATGATGTTACAGCACAGCTTACACGTGATTTCAGCTGAAACTCGAAAGTGAAATTTGTTTCTACGCCACGGATCAATACCTTTAACAGTTTCATTTATTTGCTTAATCTCTTGACATTATCGAAACCTGCTTCTTGACGTTCGCACAGGGCTTCGAGTAAATAAATCGACGACTCCTTTAATTAACTTTTTTTTGGGAACTTTAATGATTTTTGCGCTCGGAAAACTAATTAATGAACCGGAAAACAAAGTTGGTGTCTGCTTTGAGTGCGGAGCAGAAGCCCACATATCCTTAGATTTATATCCGCATTTTGCTAGCTGCCTCATCCGAAACTCTTGCAAGAAAATTGAATTCCTCTTCTTCCCTTTGCCTGACAAACAATGAGCACCCGTGGTGTTCACTTAATTGAATTCGATTCACACGTGTGACTGTAATAAAATCTAATTAGTCTCAAAGAGTGCACACACGAATTTAGATCGAAATTAGAAAACCGGTGGCAAAGTTTTTGCTCGGGCCAGAGGAATGTAGCGTGACCATTTAATGACAATTCTGAATTGGATAATAGTTCAGACGTGATGTTTTCATGCTTGTAATATCGAAAGGTGAACTTTTACTCATTTCATTACCCTATTTTATAATCATTTTTGAATTCCCCTGGTCTTACCCGGGTGGAACAGTTGAATGTGGCCATAGGGTTATCTATGCCATGACTGGTCATGTGGAAGTCCATGCATTGACATCTTCACACATGGCAGCTTGTATAAAGCCACATATGACTGCACACACGGACATATATGGAACATATCAGGAAATATTTCGGCATAAATACATGTGGTTATATGTAAGAGTGCAGGTCTAATAACATTTCGATGTGTACATGTATGGACATACAGGTTTTATGAACAAGTATAAACAGTTTATGGGCGTATACATGTATTATATGCTCTGGTGAAAATATCACATGCTAAGGCTGCTTAGCGAAATCTATGGTAATGTTACAGTGATATCACTATTTAATGACAGTGGTTTTATGGACTACTGATACCACTAAACGCTTTACTAATATCACCACATATCTGTATATACTAATCTTTCTAAAAGGGTGGTTATGAATGGGCAAACATTTGGCCATATAAGTCCATCTGTGCCCAATTTTTGATCTAATCACATTTGGAATAAATCATTTTAAGTCCAGATATGGCCCATATTTAATTTTTACACCAGGGTACTTACTGACAATTTATGCCTTTAGGTACACAAATAAGCTTTTATATAAATATGCTTTTACTCTTTAATTAATATTTGAAAGAGGGTTTATAATATCGGACGGTATTTTTTTAACATTATGTAAATAATGTGTTGAAGCTTTTGTTCCAATATCTTAATTTCATTACCGATGTCAAAGTTATCGAAAACGCAATTGCGTGAGAGAAAAAAACAAATAATGTAGCAACTGATGTAACAATTGTGCGACTGATTTACATTCACTTTATTTGCCACTTGATTTCTTCTTAAACAACATTAAGCATACATCGTTCATATGGGTAGCAATTCCTTAGTAAAATATTTTATTTATTTACCAGTAACATTACGTCACGTCATAAATGACGTCATTGTGGTTTAGGACATTTCTCTAGAACAAGGATGTAACTAGCTGGCAATGTCACTCAGTGGCATGTCATCACGTAACCACATTCTATGGATTTTTAACCCGATCCCTCCCCTTTTTAACCAATTGTAACCAACAGCCCAACCCCTACCCCTAAATATTATGTACCGGTTTCAAATTTAAATCACCCCTATAGCTGGAGGATAAGATAGATATATTGAAATGGTTTATGGATTGATAAACATTATTCTTCCCACATGAAAGACAGCCATTTTGACATATTTAATCACGAAAGTCGTGATTTTAATCTGTATTTCGAGAAAAATCGCTAATTCTAAAATTATGAATTAAAATTAATTAATGCTGCAAATGAGTTCCCCCTCCCGCCCGTGTAACCACATGTAACCAAACATCAACCACCCACCCTTCCCCTACCTGTTGAACCTTTCAACTTTTCAGTCACATACACTTATCACTTTTGATAAGTTTTTAATAACTTCATAAGTGATAAGCGTTTATGTGGCCGAAAAGGCCTAAGGGACATTGCCAGCTAGTTACAACCTTGTTCAAGAGATAAACGTTCGATGGTTAGCGTTATCCATTCGTTAAGTGGGGATTTCGGCATTGGAAAAGGCGAAAATGGACATCGGATTTTCGCAGTGGATACGAATGAATTTAGACAGTCCGTCATAATTTATGCCGTGCCATTCGTCGTGTCCTAATTCGCCATGTTCGTTATAATTAGTACGTGAAACCGCTATTAATTGCATTGGCTAACGCATTTATTAACGTTTGGGACTCATTAATCATGCAGCAAACACGAAAACAAGTTACGTTTTTGATACAATGTATGTAGCGCGGGGAATAAAAGACACGTAGGCCTACAGGTGTCAGCCCAGAAAGTCCAATGGTCGGTGTACTGATAACGTAATGTTAGATGTTATGACTGGCATCTGCGTTATCTGTTATTGCTTTTGCATCTATTAATAATTCCTTGATGATTTGAAGATTTGGCTTCCAGGCCTGACTCAATTAATCACTTCGTGTAAAGTGAAACAGAACGAAATAAAAACTTTACAAAATATTTCGATTTTGCGGGTATTTCTCTAAATGTTATTGAGGGAAACACTGACAGCACATGTAGGCCCGAAAATTGCGCAATTTCCATTTTCTAAAGCAAGCAAACAAATTATATTTGTATCACCATGTACCAGGACAATCGTGAAAATAAATGTACATGAATGTCACCATCATTTTTCACTTTGCTTTGACATTACTTCGTAGTCAAGGCCATGAACTGAGGCTCACGAACTGCATGAATCTGCCTTATTGAGGCTATTTAATTTCCATGCATACACTCGATCAGTGTCAGTATTTGATGATACTACGGCAGTATTAATGACCGTACCAGTTCTGAATAAGATAAACTATCCGTTCATTACCAATGGCATTACCTTCTGCTAATAGCACTACTAATGATCGTGTACGGTCAACTGAATTGGAATGATTGCGGGTAATGATGCGATTTTAACATTCAGCAAGTAATGAAGGAGTAATGATTGTTGGCAATGCAATTATCAATGCTGGCATTAGTACTGATCGGGTGAGGCTCGCTGTAAATAAGTGAAAACTTCGTTTACAAATATGTCTAATTTTTTTGTAGTTCTAAAAGTACAATTCGACAATTCAATTCGCTGAAGGTTCTAAAGCAAAAAAAAAATATTTTAAATGCCATTTTCATCTCGAGGATTTAAATGCCATTTTCATCACGAGAATTAGGGGCTATCCATAAAGAACGTCCAGGGATTTTCATGATTTTTAGACCAGCCTCCACCCCCATCCCTTGTCCACCACTGTCCAGTTTTTACTATCCCCCCTCCTTCCGTCCGGCCCGATTTGAATAAAAATGTTTTCACCTAGAAAAGCAAAATAGTATTTATTTTTCAGTTTTCAGTAACTTTTACCCAGTTTTTGATCAGTTCTTTTTGTTTTAAATTCGGTAATTCCAGCTCGAAAATTCCTCGAAGCCCCTCCCCCCTGTCCGGTTTTCACAAACCCCATCCCGGTACGTTTTATGGATGACCCTTTACCTAAAAAATAAATAACACGTTTGCCAGTCATATGTCGACATTATTTCGTATTCAAGGCCACCAGGCGCATTATTATATTACATGTATATCAAAACGATATAGTGCATGTGGCTCTTACCGTGCACATATTTCTTTCTCTTCAATTGGATTTCTATCGGTTTCCAACAAAACTTGGTTTTCCGGGAAACTGTCACCGTACAGTTCGCCGGAAGTGACGTCACCTTCCATGTTCTCGAGCGGGCTGTACTGTGGCATCTCCAGTCCTGATGCACTCGCGAAATATCGCACTTGGAAATGTATTCAGAGACAGATTTTAAGCTTGTGGTTTCATGTTGTTGAGACGGACACTGCTGCCAGTAAACAAATGCGTGTACAATTGTATGGTCGAAGCATAATCGAGCCAATATCGAAAGCGGAAGTAAGTTAACACGACTATGACGACAATTATGACGATAATGTAGACACGGGAAAAAAAACCTACAGTGTAGATTCAATTACAAAATCTCCAGACTGAGGAAAAACCGAGTGCATGGTGCAAGAAAATGATGTTTATAAAACACAGGGAGAACGGTAAATTTTGGAAGCAATTCAAGAAATCCTAAGTTGAGCACCGAGCAGGTGCCAAGTATGACATTGATAGTTGTGCACTGGGGTATCATAAGCGCATTTGACACTGAAATCGACTGCTATTTCGAGTAAATAAACCAGATGTCAAGCAACAGCCTGTGCAGGAGAGTGCCTTACTGACTGATCAACAGATCAAGGTTATCGTCTCGGAGAATCAAGGTTAGCAGCCAGATATTTTACATCACATCCGAAAATAGGTCTACAAACTGCACCGTAAATGCCAAACATCTTCGAAAATAACACCTTGACTTTTTTAATTATTTCTAGGAGGCGTAATAAACTAGACGCCATATTGCGGATGCCTGCGTTAAACCGAATCGAGAAAATTGCAAATAAAATAAAAAATCCAAAAATAAGCCCAAAGTGCATCGAGGGTAGAGTTGAAAACATTTGAAAATAAACGTATTTATGTCGAAAACGATATTTGGCAGTGAAACCGTATACAAGTGTAACAAAAAAGGGTTAAGACGTAACGACGTTAGGGGCCTTCCATAAAGGACATCCTGCGTTGAAACGAACTGGACTTTCATGGACTGAAGGAAATAGCGGTAAGAATATTCGTACGTCCAATATGGATATTTTATGAGATATTAAGCTCCTGAGTACACCTTAACTGGTCAATAAAGTCACTAGTTCACTAAATATTATGTAAATGGGACGTCTTTTAGGGCATTTTCATGAATGGAAGTCTTCTTGTTTGTTTTTAAAAATCGTCAAATGATATCATTTAAAAAAAAATAACCATGCGTTTAATGAT
>JAQIXS010002481.1:0-22625 GCA_034700785.1 Rossiulus vilnensis
CTACTATGTGAGGATGCGAGGATTCGGAGATGGAGATTAGCAGTTGCAGTTCAAAAGTAGAAAAAAAAAATCTGAAGATCTTGCAGTTTTCAAATTTGTTTACCTTTTCTCTAAAAAAATTCCGATGTTTTTCCTCCTTTTTCTCCATATTTCCTACACAAATATGCATTCGTATATCCATGTAGTTTGAATGTTGTACATCTTTGGCAAAAAAAAAAAAAAAAGATCCTGTTTCTTTGCATTTTTACAGTGCAAATCGTGTCTTTTTAATCACCAATTATTTCTCAGCTCTTCTAATCGCGTGAACAGTTTCACTTATTTCATTTGCACTTCGTTGAAATACAGGAATTAAATAAGAATTTAAAAAAAAAAATATAAGAATCTATAGGAAGAGTTCAAAAATATTGGAAATCTAGCATATATGCTATAGAAAAATTGTGAAAGTTTTTAAGTTGGTAGGAACGTTTCGGGGCTTTTGTAAAATGTAAGGATATAATTGCTGTTGTGAAAAAACATTAATAATTAAAGTAGGACTGCATAAGATACAATAAATATAATGTTAGAAATTTGTAAGAAATTTTAAAATTCTAGTTTAATCCTGCTAAAAATAACCTAACCATCACAAATTATCGATTGCGATTTCCTGTTCATCCATATTCCAAACAGCTTCCAATCACCAAAGAGGAGCCCTGGTCCTCCACCTATGGCACCATGTTCCACCACCTCTGTTCCTCGTCCGGAGACATCCCCATCGCAATTTACCTCACTCACACCGAACCCGAACAGGTACCGAAAACAAATCGCAATGGGTTGCGAGCTGCAACCCACCATGGAGCTGTCTCCTTTTGTCAGTAACAACAAGTTTTCCTTAATCGGCAGTTCATGGCGGGCGAATCAACCATCAGGAAGAATCACGCGTCCAACCAAAGAAACGAAAAGACGGAAATCAACAATTTGATTCGTTCGAGGATGACCAATCTGGAAGTGAAAGGGGAGAAGTTCAGTGAGTAGCAGCCATTATGGATAACGTCCATTAATGTTCTTTAAATCTAATCGGCTTTTTATTTGTTTTTTTAAAATTTAGAGTACGGCGAAAGCACCAAGAACAAAGTTTCTTACGTGATAATCAACCCAGACACCGAGCTGGATCTCGAAGCCGGAGACATAATGCAAGTTTCTGTAACTGCCGGTTGCCTCATCCGGATTTTTAATCGCAGATTGACCGACTGCTGAGGATGTGGCAATCATTATAATAAGGGCCCACACCTTCGGGACTATATCTTAAAATACTGCCAATTATACCAATTAACGATATAAACTGATAAAAAATGAATTGGCATTATAAATTTGTTAGAGAAATTTATGCGTAAAAATACAAACGTAAAAACCAAAATTCATAAAAAAATAATTATAAAAAAAGCAATAATTATTTTTTTTTAATTTTTCATCGGTTTGAAGAACTTTATCACGGTGATAACTCCATATCGAAAACGTGGGCCCTTTAGAGTACCACAAATCACTTTCCCGATCGATAGATAAAAAAGTAAAATTATGGAGACAGCATCGCTAATTGGCGATTAAAACGGCCCGGTGCAGCAATCCGATTTATTGGAAGGCGGTGCAACCGGAAGTGAATCAATTGTCGTTTCGTCATTTTTCAGATACGTGATCAAAGCAGTGCCAACATCGTGCACATTTCGCTAGCGAAGAAGCCATCGTCAGCCTACGAGTATTCATATTTTTAATTTCCACAAGCAGCAGCAACCACCCCTGTACATAAAATTGGTATCAATTGATTAAAAAATCAAGTTAATTGTATCAGAGCCTCTTAGTGCAGTACGTTTGCTAGTGTTTACATCAAGCATAGTTCGCATTCCTGAAGCAACCAGGCCCATAAGCGATGGACCCTCGGCAACCTCGGTAAGGTGGACGCGAATAAAGGTCATTCAATTTTTTTTCACAAAACTATCCAGTTTTTTTTCCTCTCCCAAAAAACTTGATTATCCGACAGAGTTATGGGTTTATCAAAGTATTGTGCTGCAATTAAAGATAACGTTGGATAAAGGTTCTGGATAATTATTCAGGCTGCAATTAATGTTCAACGTCGAATCTGTGTAAAAATAGCAATGCAATGGAAATTCATAAACATCACGACAACAACTCCATATCGAAAATGCGGGCCCTTTTCAAATCAACGTGCGTTAAATAAATCTCGCAATAATAATTGTATGCTAATCCTTGATAACTCACACAATCCGACAGAGGATTAGCATACCATTATTTAATCATTTATAAAAGGGGCATTTCAAAAACTATATATATTACGGTAGACCCAAGCAGACGAGTTCCAAATGCGGCTCAGCCCTATAAATCACCTTCAGAGACACTTTGTCCGAGCACCAGTACCACCGGCGAGTCATACAACAAAGGTGGCACAAAAACAAAAAAATTCGGAAAACACACCTCGTTGATTAAGTGATCGTCACCGAGGGAAATTACCAGCTGTGCCGGACGTTTAACGAGTCATACCTAATGCGGAATTCGTCCGAGGCTGGTCTTCCCTCCTCAGGCAGCGCGGAAACCCGAAACCTCCTCGGCCTCCTTCGCTTCGTTGTACTTGTACTGCATGGTCCACATCTGCTTGATGCTGCGGCGAATCACGCTGTTCTGGTAGTTGAGTTGCGGAAACATGGTCACCGCCTTCGAGGAATGCAGCACCGTGTTGGCCGCCTCCATTTCGGCTTGTTGGATGCTAGGTAACAAAACGATGGACAAATGAAACAAGCAGTTTTGTTTTCAAGGCTGTAAAGCAGTAGAGGCATATTTATACAGGAAAGAGGGAAAAAAGGTGGAAAAGGTGGATCATGCAAATGTTTATCTAACATTTATATAAAAAAATACGGCACCTGAAGATTTGTTAAAATGTCCAAAAGTAAATCAGATTATCAATAACCTTTGAGGTTGAGATAATTAAATGAAGCATTTTTTTAAGCACACGGGCTTCAGATTTCAAAATGAAAAGACTTAACAAAAATTGGTGAAAGTTTTAAGAGAAAGTTCAAAATAATCGCGGTTGGGAAAAAATTAAAGACCGAACTTCCGTAAACATTCAATCGTCAAAGTCCAATGAGTGTTCATTTCTTTCTTTCTTGTCTGTTCTTTACTATGCGTAATTTGGTTGGTTTTTGAACAAAATTTGATTTCGTTTCAAGGATATTGTTAAAAAGTTAAGCAACAAAAAAACAGAAATTTTTGCAAAAAAATATGGGAAGACTGACCTGTGCCCTTTTCCCTGAGCCAAGCGTTCGCCTCGAAAGTAGACGGCAACCGTGAAAGTGCGAGTGTTGGTGGGGCCCTTGCATTCGATCACCCTGTTATTGGGAAACGAAATGCGTTATTCGGAGATAAAAAATGTGAAATTAAATCCTGAATTGGGCAAACCGTGAAACTCACTTGTAGATAGGGATGTCAGGTTCTCCGCCGTCCATGGTCCTCAGCGTGAGGCAGCACTGCTGCAGCTTGGACTTGGGGTCGTTCCAATCTTGGTACATAATGAAACGCTGCAAGAAAAACGAATTCAATTTCTTAGGAATTTGCAAAATTAATGAATTCAGATTAAAAGATCAGCTATCTGGAATCCTTAAATTTTAAAAATGGCATTGACCCATCAATTTGTGAATGACGTTGTACCTGAAGTCTAGGAAAGAAGCAAACTTGGCAAAACGCTCGGCAAAAATCCACTCCCTTGTCCACGTAAAGGGCTCCCAGAACGGCTATTTAAATAACAGACAGGATTCAAAACTCAATGATAATTTGTGAAATAATACGAAGAGTATGGATTTCCGGAAGACTGAGCAATTTCTTGCCTTCCAAAAGATCGGCCCTGTCCTTCGTTCGGAGTTCGTCCTTCGGATATGCGTACAGGGCGTAATCGACCATCCCCAGATCGCTGCAGACGACCGCCTGCGTGCGATTGTTGACAAGAGAGCTGCGCAGCAGCTGAAATATCGAGAAGAGGGTTTTCAGCGAAAAAACGAGCAAATTTGAAAACTGCACGGTTTAGAGGTGTTTGTTATTTTCTAATTTTAACTGAAATTCTCCATTTCCAAATCCACACTGCCGAAATAAAGGAAAAAATTGGAAGTTTTGTAATGAACAGGAACAAATTGGAAGTTTAGTAATGAACAGAAATATTTAGGAAAAAATTGGAATTTTTGCAAAACATAGGAATATTATATCTAAGGAAGGGTTAAAAACATAGGACAACTTTTTTTTTGCATGCCGTTTAACACTGGAATTCTCGTCTAATGGATAACGCTAAGTTAACAGAAATTAAGCCAGGCAAAGATGATGGTCAACGTCAAAATGCGGTGTAGTCTACCGAATAAATTTGGTTGCTGGATTGCACTTCCTGGATTTAACTTCAGACAGGGTGCTGGGGAATTGAAAGCACAACGAGGAGCTGCGCGACTTACCGAAAGATGCCCCTCGTGATGCTCGGGAAAGAATTTGAAGAGATGCTCGGAGGCCACCAGCTGGAGAATAGTGTCGCCGAGGAACTCCAGCCGCTGATTGGAGCCCAGGGTGAGGTTGTTGTAGCCGACGCTGCGATGGGTGAAGGCACGGGCCAAGAGGCGAATGTGCTTGAACTCCACCCCGATTTCTTCCTCAAACTTCGTCAATTTCTGCAACGATTTCAGAGGTGAAGGGTGAAGGTTTCCCACCTGAAGGTCACCCCTGCCCGTAACTTCCCCAAAACTCCGAAGATCACGCTTCCGCTTACTTTTAACAAGGGGACGTATTCTATCCACTGCCTGTCGCCCTCCGGCTCCTGCTCTTGGATCGGATGAGGAGGATAATTGACCCAGATGTCTAGCAGCTCCTCGGCGTTCGCAGAGTCTTGAAAGAGCGCGGCCGAAAACACTTTGTCGGCGACGTCCACGCCGCTGTCCAAAAACAGGGCGCCTGAAACGCATCACGCAAAAAATCAACCATGCTAGCCCGAGAAAACCCGAAATAAGCCTTGGTAACCTAAAGCAGATACTGTGTTTCTAAATGGTGCAGCCGAGCTGCTCCCCATAAATATTCCCGCTTCACTCACCCATCAGTGCTTCGAAGCAATTCGCCATCGCGTGCCGAAGCACAAGATCGTGGCACAAATCGGAGCCGTGGGCGTAGAGCATGTACTTGTCCAACTCCAATCTCTGCGAGGCGTTAAAGAACGGGAGAAGATTAAACTTTTTTACATGCACGAGTGCAAGATCGAGAAAGCTTGAATTACAGTAGTTGCTCGTGTATAAGCCTCATCTCGAAATCATTCATAAAATTGACTTTTCACTCAGTTTATTATAGAGAGCCATGTTTGCTTGAAGCAGATTAAAAATGCCATTAAAACCATTTAAAACAACCGATAATCCTGTGGTGAAGTGATTTTCTGTTTACTTTTGGGATAAACAGAAAGGCGGTGCCATTATTAGACATTTTTGAAAAGTGCGCGCATAAGCCACGACCCTTCTTCAGCTCACAAATTTTTTTGGGGGAAAAAAAGGCGGCTTGCAAGTGAGTAAATACGGTAATAACATTCATTCGTACCTGCGCCATGACGGCCAAATGCTGATTCTGAACGAGAGCCGCTCTGTAGGTGGCGAGGCCCCCCTCTTCGATTTCAGGGAACAAATGAAACAAGTGAATGCTGAAAATGGCGAAACTGACATTAGACCGACGAAACAAGCCTGCATTATTAAAAAAAAAAGCGCGGATATCAGAGCACTGCTGACCTGGACAAAAACTCTACGACGGCATCGCCTAGGAACTCGAGTCTCTCGTTGTGGATGATGCGCGATTGAGTTTCTTCCAAATTACCAAACCTCGACATGACATTGACGAGCGTTGTGATGCCTGGAAATATTAGAATTCAGTTTCAAATCCTCACACGTGGAACGGAAATCGAGACGAACCAAGCAGCAATCAGAAGTGCGTGCCTCGTTTCCTCGTGTGGACATAGTGGATATTTCGATCGCCGTACTCCGGCTGCCGGATTCCGCAATTTGTCAGCGAGTTTCTGGCGTGGTCGGGATTGGTCCCGTAGTTCTCCCGAAAGGACGGATGCGTGAACGCCAGCTAAATTAAACCCAAATGTGCGATTACGGTCCATCATTGCCCAGATAATCGCGGCCAAAATCGAAACAGCCATGGTCACCTGCAGCAAGAACCGATCCTTGAATTTGTGCCCAATTTTTTCTTCCAGAACACTCAGAGCCTTGTGGAAGCGAAGATGACAGACCAAGACGGGCAACAGCATTGCATGCTGCGAAGAAAGAAATTATCGCCGTGTTACAACGCAACCATAAACATCCCAACACCATTTTCAGACATTTACGAAAAATAAAAGGAATTTCAGCAAATATGTACAAGATTTACGAGGATATGGAGCATCGCGGTGTTTAAGTCAAAAGTAAAAAAGCAAAGAAACCTACTTGAATGATGTCGCACTTAATCCCAGTCCTGAAGAATCCTTTGCTGCTGACAACAACTGTGACGTCACGCTTCAGGTTTTTCTTCGTTCGCAATTCTTGCAGCCTCATTTCTTTCTGCATTAGTTTATGCCTGTCGGAGTACATGACCTTGGGCTTGTTTGCCAGTAAATGTCTAAATTTGACGTAATCTCTCCAAGCCTTCTGATAGCTGAAAAACGTCCAGAGAGAAATATATAAAACTGTCCTTCGACAGTCTTGCCATGATATTCACTGCTATTAAATTTGAAAATAATTCCTCGGTCAGAGCAAACGTTTGCTGCCAAAGACAACCATCATTCAAGACCGTAGATCACAGGTGTATGAAATAATGATTACTTTGGATTTCCCGCGTAGCTCAGCTGCAAGGGGCGAATTCCAAAGTGAATAATTTCCGGATACTTCACAGGGTCCGCACAGGTCATGTCGCGATCCAGCTGATCAACTCGCAGAGAGCTCGGCTTCTGAAAGAGAAAATCAAATTTCCGGTTCAATGAGCTCAAAACACGCACAGATTTGATAGAATATGGACATACCTTGGAAGGATGAGTGACAATCATTCCCTTCACTTGATCAGCAAAGTTTTGCCACTCGTGCTGACTCTTAGCCATCAGCATGGGAAGGTCGGACTCCTCTACCAGAGGTTTCGAGCTGGCCAAGAGATAGGATATGACTTCATTCATGGAAAGAATTTCTCTTCCATTGTCTGCAACGGATTGAAAGTACCATAAAATACCATTGCCAAACATGAAGCTTTTCGCCACGTTTTGATATTTCAGCATTTTAAAAATATTTAAAAGGACCCATTTCCCATAATCATCCCAAACAAACTGCCCACCTTCCAATTCCCTAACGAATCTCGGGTAAAAGTGGAACCGGTTGCAACCGTCGGTATCGCCGTGGGCCCGCAGGTCCAAATCCACCAGCTCCAGCATCTCCCTCATCAGATAGTCGGTAAGCAGTTCGGCTCCGCGGATCGTGAAGTTGGTCGGGCACAGCTTCTCGAAGTAGTGGATTTCGTACTGGATGTTGAAACGAATCACCTTACACGTTGGAAGCGTCTCCAGTGGATAATGGGAGAACAACGAAAAGCCTTCGAAGATGAATTCGTGCCCGTCGTGCATAATGATGGTAGGATCCTTCAACTGTATTATTTGACGTTGGGGAAAAAAAATCCATCGTTTGTAAGTACTGTGGTCGTGCAAAAATGTATAAGTTCACTTGGTAGTTACACAAGCCAACAACGAAACTGCTACTCCCACTGTCACTGTCACAAAAAGTAGATATTTTAAATTTGACAAGAAGAATGAATAGTTCAGCGTGAGAAAAATTTAATTATTGCATCCAATAGTCGCCTACTAAAATCAGGAATTTCTAGATGACACGAGATGCGCAACAGACAACATTTATAAAACGCACCAGAAAATTAGTGTGCGGTGACATCGTTATCCTGTAGTGATAGAGGCGATCGGCATTATTCGAGTTAGGGTCGCAGAGTTTAAGATGCTCTTCGCCGCAGTAAATTCCGTGCCGGATTCCAGAGCGTCTTGCCTTCACGCTGCATTTGCACACAGGTCCATCATTCATCTAAACATGGTAGGCGAGTTAAATTTCGATCAAACATCACAGCACTTCTATCACACACAAAAAAGCAACTCCCAGTTTTATGCGCACCTCTCCCTTGTCATTGTACCACAGTTCCTCGTGCAACCTATCCGGGTGGTTCTTCTTGTGCTCAAGTTCGATAATTGTGGTGTCTTCCTCGCCAGATGACTCCTCGTCGGTGCTATTTTCACTTTCACTTGCTGAAGATTTAGAATGAAACGGTAAGTACACTTTATCGGTCACCGATAAAAAAAACACCTGCAAATTTATTTTTCCCAATAATTGGTTGCGTGGAAAGTGATATTAGAACTAAATTTTTACATCATTTAGTGTTTTTAACGAATAAAGCATTAGTTAAGATTTTCTAAATGCGCATTTCGCAGTCATCAGGCAAAGCAATATCGTAATTTTAAAAACCTTCTTGGTGTTTAATGTCTTATGACTTATGACGAGTCAAACGAGTTAACCACTCTCGATAACGACAAAATTATGACGAAATCTTTTTGATTCAAAGTTTACCATATTTTGTATTGCTTTGCGGAGGAATAAAATCGGCAATAGCGGTGAAACATAAGTCGAAATAACAATTTCCCGATGATCTTTTCGTTATTTTAGAATTTCCGTGATCAAAAGTGTGCGCATCATTCTCGTTTGTGCAAAAACAAAACACAGTTAAATTACATTAATTACTCACAGGAATTTTCACCGGTGTTTGTTTTTGGAATACATAAATTAGCTTTGCGTGGAGGAGGCCCGTAGACGGGCTTAGCAGCACGGGCCCTAGGCGCCCTTTCGACCAATTCGTGGCTGAAACGATCCAACAAGGCTTCCAGCTTTGGCGTTCCAACGACCACAGCAGGATTCTGTATGCAACAAATTATCCCACAACTAAATTCAAGACAGCAATTTCCAGCCATAAGTTCACAAGGCTAGATATGAATCAAAATCTGACCGTTAAGCTGCGTTGGAAGTGCAGATCCGCGGGTGAGCATCTGAACCACGTCAAGGGGTCATCGTCTAATTCCTCATCAGCTTTACCGGGTTCATGCGGCGTTTCAGAAGCCTTCTCGAGGCTTTCTCCACCCTTTCGTGATTTTGACAAGCTTCAACAAAACACCAGAGGACGATTTTTTAAAATGCCATTACGTGTTAAAAGCAAAACTGGAGCAAATGCAGCCTTAGAACCGTATTAATATTAGCTAATTCATAACAAGAGTAAGTCATTCGCAGCCGTGGTTTTCGGCTGTTCTCTACATTTGCATTGCTCTAAAAATATACCACAATTGCACTCATTCCCTTGAAAGGCTCACAATTTAGCGACGATAACGCCAATTACGGACAAGTTATGGATGATAAAACGAGGGGAATCTACCATAAAGAGTTCTTGCAGTTTAACAGTCTTTAGTGGCAAAGGCCAAAATAATTCTGACTGAAATAAGATTGACAATTTTTTATAATCTTTTCTACGTTATCTTTGTTACGAGACATCGCATGGCCAAAACTGTGGCTAGAACTTCCAAATAATGCCTCCATTTCGTTTCAAAAATGACTCGTGCAGTTAGTTTGTGGAGGAATTGACGGATCAATTTACAGACTTTTGGTCGGTTCGTGATTAAAGGATGTGAAAAGGACACATCTTCACTCTGACTAATCCCCGTAACGCCATCGTTTTTAGAAGTTAGCTTGTCATCTGAGACCTTGTCACGGTAAAGGCTTTAAGGAGTAATCATCATATGCGGATCATTAGCAGTACTCCAATAGACATCGCCAAACTGTGAGCAAATGAGTCGCAAAGATCCTCGCAGACGTACCTGGCTGAAGGGGATCTAACAGAACACGCTCGTTTCCAGCCAACTGCATCGCTTCTTTCAGACGAACAGCTACCTGCGTTAGAAGCAATCCTTTTTCCCGCAGCTTGTCGCTCTGCAGGCTGGCGTCGACTACTCCAGGACCTGCCCAGAGAGTTCCTACTCCCGGCCCTGCTCGTCCCAGAGCCGTCAACAGCTTCCCTGTCACGAGACCGACTCCTATCCCTGCTCCTCCTGCTCTTGGAGGCTCTGTCGGCACGCTCCCGGCTCCGCGAGCGCCTAGCGCTTCTCCTGTCCCTGCTCCTCGACCTTCGTCTGGATCTCTCTCGGCTGCGGGATCTCTCCCTGGATCTGCAGCTGGACCTGTCGCGGGAGGGCCGATACCCCCTTTCGCTCTCGTAGCGGTGCTGCCTTTCCGCGCCGCTAAAACCAGCTGCCGGCACCGCAGCGGGCCGAGGGGCATTGTACGAGTCCCACGACGGATCCACTGGTGGCATCTGCCCATTCCACCCGCACGAGGAAGGAGGCTGCAGATGCGGTGGCGGCGTTGCGAACGGAGCCTGTGGATATGGGATGTTAATCGGCCAGGGGCCCGCAGTTTGGGCAACCGGTGGAATTTGGGCCCCCAGATACGGACCGTTGTTCCAGTGGCCAGGAGTTGGTCCTGCCGACCGGGGAGAGGCATCAGGCATGGGTGGACCCCTAGGGCAGTCCCAAACCGTGCTCGGGGTATTGGGGACTCCGTCTGGGTGCCATTGGGGGGCCTCTGCCTGCCAGTTAGGTCTTGGGCAGAAGCCTGCTGGAGAACTGGGAAATTGGGGTCTGTCAAAACCACATGGGCCTGATGTCGTTTGTTCCAAGCCTGATCCACGCCTGGATCCCGAGGGACCCATCGGATTGGGGCATCTCGGATTGAACGGAAGATTCCATTCGGAAGAATTGACTGGGTTTTGCATTTTTGTTTTGGCTAAAACAAAAATCCCACAATGGAGTTCAAGCTTGCGTTCTACAGAAACCAGAAATGGAGATCCACCCAACCTCCTTACAACGTTCACAGCTCACTGGGTGTCCATTTTCGACTCCTGAGGCCTCTGAGATTATTTCCTGTCAAAATTCATCTACGATATAGCCTCTTCAACGGTATAAATAAATTAAAAACACGCGAAATCCTACCTACAGACAGATAGCAAATTCCAATCCAACCAATTCCAAATTCGATCGCCTCAGTGAATCGATACTCGATAAATCGCATCGAATGCGATCGATATTTTAGTCGAATTTCGATCCGTCCAAGAACGCTACCGTTTTGATATTGGTAATATAATTGAACGTGTTCTTCCGAAATAAACGCATATTTGAAGCACCTTAAATAGTAATACGGTGCGTTATTTGCACATTGAAATACAAGCAGGTGAAGGAAGGTTTATTAGCCGGTAGCCAAACCGCTCGGTTCAGGGCCAGCACGATCCATATAAATCGATCGAGAATCACATTTAACACGTTCAAGAGAATTGTTCTAACCGTGGTTTTTTGAAAATCTGCGCGTTTTTCAGATCTGGCTCGTTTCGAAGATGATAACATAACCTAATCGTAACATACTTTAAAATTTAAATAAAATACAGTTGCACGTTTTATTCAGAAATAATCCTTTGGATAACCTACTGTAGGCAGCCATATTGAAGCTCACAGCAGATATCAATGCCATGTAAAATATAGCATTTTCTTCATCTTCAATTCGCCTGATGTTTTCCAAACACTCAAGATATTTGTACTTCTTTGATTTTCAAGAGACCTTTAAACACGTTCGCACACGCTTCTCTAGCACCGTAACATTAGCGAGGATGTTAAACTAACTGTGGCCTGATTTCAAGTCCACCAACATCTGTAAACAAAGCAGACGAATGTTTCTTTTTTCATTTTTGTTTTTTATTTTCTCTCAAGCAAAAAGAGACCAGGAAACGAAATAAAAAACCCATCGTGAAATGGCGATACCTTTGGAGGGAATGCAAAGTGTTATGAGAAAATGGGATTGCATCGAGACCAACTTGGACCCAGAAAGCTACGAGGACGGCAAGGTAATTCAGGGACAAAGTCATTCAGGCTTTTTATTTTCATTATGAACTTTGAATACTGTTTTATACTTTGACCCCCTAACCCCCCTTTCACCTTCCTTCCTTGTCCAGTTTAGAGGTCTTTCATTAAACTTTGACTGTAAACAGAACTCAACACCTGCCTTAGAAATGGCAGTAAAGCAGATACAGTACGTGTATGTGTAGTTGCTGATCAACAGTTACAATAAAAGAAATTCAAGATTTCAGATCCTTGTAAACTTATGGATGATGCCCTTTTCAGCCAAGATGTGCTAGTTTCAAACGTGTGTTTTCGAGATGTAATTTCAAGTAAAATCCACGCCTGAAACTCAATGCACTAATTCAATAAAAAATGCAGTAAAATTTGTCCTGAACTTCTTGAGCTTTGTAATATTTTGGACAAGCTATTGCATAAAGTAGGATGGACGTATTACTATTTCAAAATATGTGTTTTCAAGGAGGGAATTGAAGGAAAATCATTTGATAAAACTGACTCGTGTAGATAGTTTTTCAAGAGAAATACAATAACATTTCTCCTAAACTTTGTAATATTTTGGTAAAGCTAGTACTTGAAGTAGGATGAATTTATTGAGAAGATTTCAAAAGATGTTTTTTTCATTGGTTGAATTCAAGAAACTTTTATGTTCTTCCAATGACTGCAATGATCTTCCAAACGACAGCCTTAAGCTACTAGGGGTAAAATCATCCCCCCACCCGCCATCCTAAAAAAAACTACGAAAATGCCCTTAGAAACTGCCAAAATTATTGGAATTTCGATAAACTTCCCCCCCCCCTCCCAAATATGCGAATAGCCCCTCTTGCTCTCAATTTCAAATCATTAAAGTGGATTTGACAGCAAACCTCAGTAAGGTAAGATCGGTGAAATATTGGAGGAAATGAATGTGCACCTCATACACTAAAGCAGAATCATTCAACTGAATATGCGTAGGTACTTGAATTGGCATTTTTTCTAAACAGGTGGTCTCCCTGTCCGACTTTGACCGGAGCCTTTGGGACGCCGTCGAGGGGATCTGTCGCTACTGCAGCATCGGACTGATCGAAGCGTGGTTCATCGGCAAGCTGGAAAAGCGCCTTCAGCAGGTCGTGGTGCCTCGCTTCTGGTCTTACTTCTCTCCGGACGAGTTCAAGGAGATGTCGCCTCTGGAGAGGGTTCAGTCGGCCACCCGCGGCCTGCACGACATCATCGTCAGGTGGGCTGCTCCCGTCGAATTCATCGAACAGGTCCACAACCGCTGCTCGGAGTCCCCCAACCAAAACAAGAAGTCGTTCTCCGACTCGGTGCAGCTGCTCTACAAGGGCACGCTCCTGTCGCAGATCTCCATGCATTTCGAGAGCGTCATGGTCCAGTTCTACACCACGGCCTTCAAGGCCTTTCTTTGCAACGAAGTGGCCAAAGGTACGTGCTCGCGGCATTTAGCCCGTGCGATTGTAAAGGCGTGGATTTGAAAAGCGTGATTTTCTTGCGTTCAAGATGAGGACGAGGTCGAGTCGATACTTTGCCAGGGCTGCAGCAAGGAGGCGGAGTTCTGCGAGTGCAAAGACATTCTGAACACTTTCCACGAGGTCAATAAGAAGTTGTAAGTAAACGTAGATGCACCCACGAGCTAAGAAACCAGCCGACCTAAAGGCTTTTAAAAAAACGTATTCAATTCACAAAGCAGATATATTTTCAGTTGAAAATCGGAATAGCTCGTTTAGGGCACAGTTTAGTGATCCTCAAAACGTCCTAATTCGACTAAAATTCCTCATCATTTTCTCAGGTGAAAAGCTTGAAAACAACTGTAAGACGTTGGCATTTTTTGGGACATTCGCATGCTTTTACTCCTGTTGCTAGAAAAGCGTTTCTGTATGTCAGGAGAGCAAACAACCCCTAAAAGTCCTAAACAAGTACAAAAATATTAAATGTCCTAAATATTATTTAGAAAGTTTTAAAACTGCTTGACAATTTAACGTTGAAACCGTTATAAATGTTCCAAATTATTTCAAACCTTGTGCATTGTGTGTTCAAACAGATGCAGTTTGAAAACACTACCTTAATTGAATTTACTAAATGCAGACGTTACCGTATTAAAAAAAGAAAAATCAAGACTAATCTTATTATTGCATCATTGTAATTAGAAACAAACACGAATAAGGAATGAAATAAAGCATCCTAAAATTATTATCATTTGGAAAAAAATCCTAAAATTTAATCTAAAAAAGTCCTAAATTTCAAATCTTGTAAATTGTTTGCCATCCTGCATATTCTAAACTAAAAAATTGCGATGATAACGTCTCGCATGATTTCGAAGCACGACGCATTTTCCATACAATCGATACGAATTTATCGCAGGCTACTCTCATACAAAACTCGAAATGAATTGGTCACAAAACCAGCTAATCCGATTTTAAATTAGATATCTACTCGCTGAAGAAAATGCATTTTTTTTAATACCTTTAAGCGGGCCGGTTTCTGATTTCAGGGCTTTCTCAGATTAGTTTTTCGTTTAACTTTGTAGATCAGAGCTAGATCTGATGGAAAGGATCGGCGGGGAAGCACTAACCACAGTCATTCATCAGCACATCGAGCAGCACATTCAGAGCATCTGCAAGGGCAACTTTGAGTCGTTATATCTAACTTCGTTAGAAACGGTGAGTAGTTTATCGCAACGGAATCACGTCTTGTCATCACGGACAACGCCTTTAATACTTGCGATGTTTTTCAGTGGCTCGACACGGTCGTCGTGGGCTGGTTGCGAGTGATATTCTGTGGGCAGGATGCATCGGACGACACCGCAACATATTCCTCACAGTCGATCATCGAGAGATTCAGGGTAATCGGTCGGCGTACGAGCATAGTTAGCGCAACGTTTTCAGCCTGATATTAACCCCCGATTGGTCCCCCGCAGGGCCGCCTAATGTATTTCTTGTACGAGACCTACGCCACGACCCGCATGGACGAGATGTTTAACATCATAATCGACTTTCCCGAGTCACAGCCGGCCATCGAAGATCTCAAAGAGTGCATGGAGAAGACCAACCTCCGCTCCAAGCTGGTCCAGTCTCTGAAGACCGCCCTGGAGACGAGACTGCTCCACCCCGGGGTGAACACCAACGAAATTTTGATCGCTTACACGTCCACCATAAAGACCCTCTGGGCGCTTGACCTATCCGGAGTTCTGCTTGAGCTGGTTTGCGGCCCGGTTCACAAGTACTTGAGGTGAGTTGGTAAACCCTGGTTGCAGAGGCGAACAAAACCCGCGCGGAAAGGCTGCATGGATTCTTGTTGGTATTCCAGGACGAGGCAGGACACTGTCAGATGCATCGTCTCGAGCCTGACCGACGACACGACGGGAGAACTGTCCGACGAGCTGAACAAGGGGGAGCCGCTGGTTTTGGACGATAGCTACCAGAGTGACGATGATGCCGAGAATTGGGAATCTTGGACACCTGATCCAGTCGATGCGAATCCAGGTGAATTTACGATAAAATATCGATGTTGGGGAATGCAGTAATATATATGTGCCTGGACTAACTTTTATTTGGAAGTGTGGGGAAGTTGTAGATTTAAAAATTCGAAACTTTTAATTTCGCATCAATAATATCTTGGAAGCCATTTTAAAAATATTGCGGTGGAGTTAAGGAAAATTTGTGTTCCGAGAATGTTTCCATTCTATTCTATTTAGGATATTAATGTCATGTGGTAAGGGGGTCAATCCGTTTCACGCAAATTTTAGACGTAAGTGAAATTACAAATTTAGAACAGTTAGAAGAACTGAAGGGTGATTGGGAAGGGAACTCGATCGTTGCTGATTGCTGAGGTACTATTCCAGCATTCTCCTAGAAATATTGCGAAAACCACAATTAGGAAAGCCAACCTGGGATTCGAACCCTGCTCTTCCGAATTGCAAGGCGGACATGCTGCCACTAAGCCACCTTGCTCGGTACTCAAAATTTAAAAATGAATGTGTGGCTAATAGCGTTTTGGAAAAGGATAAAAAAATGAATATGTAACCAAACAAAAAACAATTGAGTTAGGAATATTTAATTACGAAAGCTCCTACTATCCCAAAATCGTACTTTCTTCACCAGACAAGACCTCAAAGAGTCGTCGGACGTCCGACATCATCAGCATGTTGGTGAACATCTACGGGAGCAAAGACATGTTCGTCAAGGAGTACCGCTCCCTGCTGGCCGATCGCATTTTGAACCAGTTCAACTACGACATCCAGCGAGAAATCCGGTACTTGGAGCTACTCAAGTTGAGGTAGGTGACATGCACAAAAGGCTCTCAGTAGTTTTTGCGAAGGTTGTTCTCGAGCGCCAGCTTTCGCTTCAGGTTCGGCGAGTCCAACTTACATCTGTGCGAGGTGATGCTGAAAGACATAGCGGACTCGAAGCGGATCAATCAGCACATTCACTCTGGGGATAACGACGTCTACAAAAATCAGGTAAAAATCATTACGCTGAAGTGCCTGGCAATGTCGGACACCGTTGCTTGAAATTTTTACTACATTCCGCAGGAATTTCCTGTCAACTCCATGATTCTGTCTGCTCAATTCTGGCCCTCGTTGCGAGAGGAACGACTCGAGCTCCCTCAGAAAGTCCAATCTGCCCTGGACGCCTACACCAAAGCCTTCGAAGCCCTGAAGGGAAACCGATCTCTGGCGTGGAAATCTCATCTCGGGCTTGCCACGCTGGAAATAGAGCTGAAGGATCGGACGCTTAACCTTCAAGTCTCTCCAATCCACGCCACCATCCTTCTGCACTTTGAACAGAAAGGTACTTAAAGTCCCAGACAGTATATCATGCCATTGCTGAACTTTTCAGTGGAGGAAATCTCAAAATCAAAACCATGAAAGTAGTAGAACCTTTCCTTCAAATCCACTTATGGATAGTCGAGTCCATTGTACATGCTTCGGCCTCTGTGCAAGGATGACATGCGAACTCGTGAATTCGAGTCTGTTCTGATCCCTACTATTTGTCTCACTTCTTGCATGCCATCAAATGATGGAATTTGTTTCCAAAAGCTAGCAGAAATTCAGTTTGGAAATGATGATGGTGATCATCAAAATGCAGTTGTTAACCACTGAATGAATATAAGTGAATAACATGGGTTGGTGAATTAACCCCCTTACCCGATGTTATAGTTATGCTGACGGCATGGTACTGAATTGAATCGAATTGAACTTCGATAACGTTTCTATTCCAGCGCAATGGACGTTGGAAGAGTTGAGCTCCGTAATGCAAGTGCCGTGTTCGTCGCTTAAGCGCAAAATGGCCTTCTGGCAGAGTCACGGCATCATAAAGGAGGACGGCGAGGACGTGTTCGTGTTGCTAGAGGAGCAGAAGGGCAAGGACCAGGACCTCATTATGGTGGACGACGAGGAAGCGGAGTCGGCTATGGCCTCGTCTCACGAGCAACGGGAGGAAGAGATGCAAGTGTTCTGGTCATACATCGTGGGCATGCTCACCAACCTAGAGTCTTTGCCGCTGGATCGAATCCACGCCATGTTGAAAATGTTCGCCATTCAAAGCCCAACTGCCATGGAATGCAACGTGCAAGAACTGAGGCACTTCTTGGACCGAAAGGTCAAGGAACAGAAACTGTTGTTCTCCTCTGGATTATACCGGTTGCCCAAGTCGAGTTCTTGAACGGACGTGTTATATTTAAAGTTTGTTGCACCAACTAGTGGCTTACCTGTACTCGTTACTTGTTTGATAAATTGTATTTGCATAGCAGACGATGCTACTTGTTTGTTAGGATTTGCATGAACGAGAAGTCAGTGTTTATAGCACTTGCCAGTTTTGCATATCGTATTTGCTCGGGTATAAGCCGCACTTTTCTCCCAAATTTTTAAGTTATGAAGAAGGGGTGCGGCTAACACGTGCACTTTTTTTAAAAAGTGTCGATTAATGGCATCACCTTTCTATTTATCCTAAAAAGTAAACCAAAATGGATTTCATTACAGGAGCGTATTGGTAATTTGATGAGGTTTTACGTGCATTTTTAATCTGCTTAAAGGAAACGAATTAAGTTAATTTTACGAAGAATTTAATTTTTTTTTTAAAAACTAAGGTCCAATATCGGAGATGTGGTATTTCCAGATTCAAATGTGTAGCCATCCTGAAACCTTGTCAGCGATCGGGTAATAATATCCCCAAATAAATATTGAACATCCATACTTTTATTCCCACCAGAAGCTCACAGAAAAGCTCAGAGACAACGATCGCACATAATGCCAGCATCTCGGCGGAATGTAGAGCATGTCTCCGCTCCTCAACACGCATTCGAGGAAAGGTGCATCACGAAAATCTGGGAATTTGTCGTGATCGGGGTTTTCCACGTCCACCTGACATAAAAAAGCCCTTGAGTCGTGTGCCGTGGGCATAGTAATGAGTGATAATAAATGAGCATACTTCACTAGTGTTGGATAGAAGAGTTCCTCCGTGCGGATATAACCTAGCGGAGTGTTCCTCGGCGTATAAGCGGACATACTTTTCCCCAATTACCTGTGTGGGGAAAATATTTTCAAAGAATTAAATACGAATAAATTCGTAATGGCCAATACTCGGTCGTAACTCACTTGCACAAGAAAATTGTGCTTGGGATCGTGATGCAGAGGAGAAATCGTTCCTGCTGGACCAAACCACGCATTGACCTCTACGTCGTCGCATTCGCCTAGACAGCAATAAGTGGGAGTTGCAATGTCATTTCTTAACTCCGGTATCTAAGAATTTAAAAAAATAAAGCAACTGATGCACCATCTTTACCAGTGCGCTAAAAAATTAAAGAAAACTTATTCAAATGCTTCAATGCAATTAATCCTGAAGCTGCTTTACTTAGGATCTGACATTTGAATACACCTAATTTGGATAACGTGCCTCATGAAGAACTTCTCAGCTGAAAAGCCTTTTAAACAATAGTAAACAATTTGCGATTTTTTGGGAGGGAATACGGTGCTTTAGGATTAAGTTGATGCGATGATAATGTTTTGCATAGTTTGTTCGAAGCATGATACATCTTCTGTACAATTGGTGCAAATTTATGGCATTGCATTTTCAGGCTATTCCCCTGCCAAATTCGAGAGGAATTTCAGTAAATTTAAGGGCGTTTGACAGTGTTTTAAAGTTCACATAACGAGCTATTCCGATTTTAATTTGGAGATCTACTTTACTGGAAAAAAATGCAATTTTGTTTTCAGTTTTTGATAATTGAAATTGATAAAATGTTACCTTCAGGCGCCCAGTTTCTTTGCTTACAAGTGTAAATTTAAAATAAAAGAAGAAGAAAATGCTGTATACTAGAATTTTACCACTTAAAAATATTTGACTACAATTATTAACTACAATATCCGATCCTGTTAGTAACTTTTGTGGGATTTTTACATTCTGGCTTTAATGAAGCCTATGCCTATCCCTGGTCCATGCAGACCAGAACAAAAAATCACCTGTTCAAATAATTGATGCTGCGCTAGATAGCCAACTTTCTTGCTGCTGCCCTAGAAACACAGGAATTAAGAAGTAATTAACAATAGAGAAATCAGAATTTAAACACGAAATGGCCTTCTGCAAGTTAAAGTTAAAAGTTCATTTTGGGTAGGACAAGCAGAAGTCCCACCTCTAAATCGCATATGAAGCTGCTGATAAATTCCGAAACTGTCATCAGCTGTTGCGACCAGCTGTCATCGGTGTATTTCGAGCCAAGTTCCACAGGGACTGTTCGGTTTCCCGCCATCTCTTTTATGTAATCCAGGCTTCGTTATGCAAGGAAAGAATAGTTAAACGGGCAAAGAAAACCTTCCGATTCTCACACTTTAATCATGGTACGGATGCCCTTACCTCCATCGCCTGGTTGAAAAAGCTGGCCAGTAATCCACCGCATTGTGAATGACCACAGGTGTTCTGGTTTTCAAGTGTTTCTCTTGGAAATGCTGCACCGAAGGACAATCCGATTCGGCAATCATTTTATCGGGCAGCATCGAGGGCGGTGAGAGTTTAGGTTTCTTCAGACTTTTCTGGAGAAGATGCACTTGAAAGCCACTAGCAATTTCAAACTATATGTAACATTTCATTGGCTGAAAATATGCTCACGCATGTACTTGCGGCGAAGACGTGTCTTTCTGCCGCTTTAAAGATTCATGTTCGACTGCCGTTAACTTGGAAGCCAGTTTTGCCAACACATTATCCAGAATCGGTGCGCCCATCAGAAGACCCATATCGCAAACTCGCGTTACTTCCTAAAATTAAAATAATTATACTGTCTACCAAGCAGCTGTATAATTACATACACACACAAAACTAGACTTGGTGCATTTATTTCGAATTTTGTGCAATTACTAGTACCATTTGACGTCAAAAAAGTCACTGAATTTCTGCTTGAAACTTGCAATAATTGTGCGAATACTTAGCCATAAAAGTGTTAACCTGCAATAAAATGTAACACATAAAACTAGGATTTTCATGGAAAACAAAAGCAATGTGAATTTACCTGGTCTCTCAAGTGCCTCAATTCAAAGTCTATTATTGAATTAGCTTTTGGCTTCGATAAAAAAAAACAAAAAAGCATGATATATTGGCCATGTAGAGTAAGCGATTTTCTGTCAAATTTTATAGCAGAGCCAAATACATGTCCACGTTGCAAAAAAAAGTACGCATTTTTTTATCCTTATGCGTGTTATAATTGCTACATTTATGTTTTCCTGTGTAGAATTGATCTTTCATTAGATTTAAAATGAACCAGGAAACATCTATTCATATTAATATTATTTTTTATAAATAAATAACCTTTTAAAATAGTTTTGAACCCTTCTTATCAATTCCTATTTTATACAAACATCCGTAGACCTCCTTGCAGTTTTCAAATATGCTTGCCTTTTCTCTAAAAGAAGTTCCTATATTTTTTCATCCTTTATCCTTTTTAAATATGCCTATATACTTTACAGCCTGTGAATCATGGACGGAATCGGATACAAAATACTTACAGCGAAATCTGTAATTCCGGAGATTTTCATCATGGAAAGTGCTTTGAATAGAGAGGCAAAAGAGTATAGATAGCGCCAGTTTAAGGGCACGTCCTTCCAGTGTCCAGTGTTCAATTTCTCCCAGCTGAAATCCAGCAGCCACTGGCTCAGCTGCCTGCACTCTTCGTAGTTGTTCAATCCGTAGAACGAATCCAACAACTTCTGAAACAGGAACCACACGTCCTCCCCGACTAGCTCTCGGTCGATTAGCTCCGCGTTTAGCCGCTCTTTCGAAGGCAGGAGATCCCACAGTTTTTCCCTCAAATCAGCCGCCATCATTCAGAATTTCAATCCAAGAAATTTCGAACTTCGTTTCGTTCTTTAGCTTTTTATCACGTTTTGGACAAGTGAAGCCAATCTGCCGCCATCTTGGTGCTCCCAATTAGTTTCATAACAAAATACTTTTAAAAATAAAAACGTTACTAAAACTACGAAGAAAATGTGTGAACGGAATGGGTAACAACTGCTTAAAATTGTGTACGCCTGTCTGTGGACTTCAGGGACTTCAGCCAGATTTAATTCACAGATTTCAATGACTTCAGTGGGAATTCAGGCATATTCGAGGATATTTCAAGAACTTCAAAAGATTGAAATCCCAATAAAGTTCCACGGAGTCCTTGAAGATTCCTAAAATCCTTGAAATCACATTGAGAAAACTCACTGAAGCAAGTCCTTAGAGTCTCATGAAATCGTATTGAAGTATTTTAAATATCATTGAAGTCTCAATGAAGTTCATGCAGGAAGTCTCCTGAAGTCTCTAATCACTAGTACAAGCCATGTTCCGGATCGTTTAAATTTCCAAAAAAAATGCTTACACAAAACTTTGAGTTCAATGATATTTGGACTTCATTGAGTTCAGTGGCCAGGTCTTAGCATCTTCCAATAATTCCAACCAGATGTTACGCATGCCTATGCATTTTAAAAATACTCAGTACCGCAGCGTGCCGCACGCCAGCAAGCACCACGCCGAAAATCATCTACTTTTCAGTTTTCAAAACTTTCCATCATCTAGAATTTCTCGGACCAACAGGTGCCCTCAGGAGGAGAAGCGTCTCAAGATGGCCGCCGTTGAGCCGAGCATCCAGCATCACATCTTGCCTTAAGCGCAGAACCAGCCAATAGGAAGCCAGCATCTCTGAAGATGGGATACGTCACGGATCAATGAACCACCGATAACAGTTATCCGAGATGAAACTAATTTTCGAAGCTAATTAAAAAATAAAAAAACATACAAAGTCGAAAAGCGGCGACGAAAGAAATCCTCCAGAAGTCCAAGAAAATGTGCAAATGTGGCTTTTTTTAACGCCAATTTCCAGCCGTGTTTCATCCGCGTTCTAAAACTCCTGCTCGTGTCTGCGTTCCATCTTCAGATGTGATTCCGGAATCAACATGGCTGAAGTTTCGGAAATTGGACGAAAACCGTGTTTAGCTTTCGTTTTCTGCTGCCTGGTTTCGCATTTTATCGTTTGTTGCGCGGGGCAAGACACCCTTCGCCAGAAGAGCACCGTTTTCGTCGTCCTGCTGGCCCGCAACAAGGCGCACACGCTGCCCTACTTCTTGACCCAGCTGCAAAAGTTGGACTATCCC